>CACSLK010003174.1:3086340-3110964 GCA_902706635.1 Striga hermonthica
AAAAAAAAAAAACAGGAAAGAGGGTTCAAAAGAAATTATTTGAAGATGGCCCGAGCTGTGAAGGGTTGCCAATAGACAAGAAGATCAAGGTCGAGAAAATCTGAGGGGCTAGATTAAGATTATATTAGTTTCAATATTTCCATATGCTGTCAGATTCATGCTGTTTTGAAACAGCATTTTCACTAATGTACTTGACAAATAATATTTGGACTATGAATAAAAGTGTTCTTATCAAAAATAAAAGCCAAATGACATAAAACAACAAATGCCAACTTTTCACACAGATGCCAACTTATCAGTCTTAAAATTTCAGTTAAATTTTAATAGTACCAATCAAATCATGTTTGATATACTTTTTTCCACAATGAATTTACTCAAATTAATGAAAACATGATTTTCAAACGTCATAGATTTCACATTAATAAATCAGTTTTGTAATACATTCCAAATACAATAAAACAAGTCAAAAAATTCAAATAAAATCTAACAAATGCAGTTGTTATATTTACCAAATATATATGCTGCATTTTTTGGAAAAGATACACATATGCAGATTTTTCACACAAATTGCAACTTTTCAGTTTTAAAATTTCAGCCAGATTACAACTTATCAACTTATCAACCACACAATATAGTAGAAATAAAACCCACACAACTTATCAAGTCTAAAAACCACAAAAAAAATATAAATCAGAAAATACTTAATCACTCATACATATTTCCAGTAATCCTCAAATAAACTTAATACAAGTCATAGATCTGAACATTTTTGTTATTTAGTTATTCAGATATTACACAACCATGTTTTTTAATTAATTAAATACATATCATTTTTACAAGTCACCAAATTCAAGATATTAAGTCAATCATCTTAATAGTACCAATAAAATCATGTTTGGATTTCTTTTTCCACAATGAAATATACTCAAATTAATGACAACATGATTTCAACAGTCATATATCACATAAAATACATCAGTTTTGTAATACCTCCCAAATACAAGAAGCCAATTAAAAAAATCCAAATAAAAGCTAACAAATGCATTTTATATATTTACCAAACATAGCTGCTGCAGTTTCTACATAATAAATTGCACACAAATTCCAACTTTCCACACAAATTCCAACAGTCCAATAAAACCGTGATTTCAGCACTCATAGATATTACACAATTAAATCCACAACAATGAATCTACTCAATTTAATGAAACCATGATTTCAGCACTCAGATATTACAGAAATACATCAGTTATGTAATACCTTCCAAATACAAGAAACAAAGTCAAAAATTGCAATAAAAGATAATAAATGCACTTAATATATTTACCAAATATAGATGCTGCATTTTTCTATATAAACCAACAAAATTTTATTTAGACTACTTATACCAAAAACATATTATCCAATGAAAAACTTTTGCATTTTTTGAGGTTCATCAGCCAGGAACAGAAAAGGAACAAAAAGACCAATCAAGAAGAGGATAAAAGTTCAACAACAAGGTGGATTCAGCAAACAAGCATTAATATAGAGCAAGCACTCAAAGAACGTTGATTCAACACAAATCCAAACAACATGAAAAAGTTATCAAGCGGCTACAACATATTGGGCAACAAAAGGACCAAACAAGATTCCACTCCTAATGGTACACCGATTAATTTGTACAATAACATATTGTTGAAAATATAGGAATGAATTACCTTTTCGCATCACTTCCAGTAATCATTTGTTTGAGGCCTTCAATGTGTTTGTCATTCTCTTTTTTGTGTTTTGTTGCTTTTGCTTGATCATTTCAGAAAAGTTTGAATCATTGTCCCCTACATAAATTTGCAAAAAAATAATGTAAGATGGAAATTCATACACAATAAACAATACTTTTGTACAAGTAATGTAAATTTTGAATATTAAATGTAGGTTTTGATGTTAACTACTTTTCTGTTTAAGTTGTTCATGCTGTTAAGACTATTAGAACAATAATTTTGTACAGGTCATGCTGTTAAGACTATTAGAACAATAATTTTGTACAGGTCATGCTGTTAAGACTATCAGAACTTTAAATTTATAATATAATACTACTTTCAATGTTAACATTCACTTATTTTACCCAAATAATGTCTAACAAATGAACAGAAAATGAACATAAATGTGTTAAAACTGAAAAACACTTATCTGTTGGTCTGTCTGTACACAACCGCCTCATTAATACATGAAAAAAATTAACAGAAAATGTTAGTCATGATGTTAGTATGCTCAATAAGAAGCTGCAGCCATCAAAACAGTAAATATATACCTCTTTTGAGTGCATGTTTCTTCTAAGGAGCACATTACATAATATCAATATGTACCTACATAAAAACATTATTATGTAAAGGTAACATTAAATTTCAGATAATTTTTTAAAAATTTTTCAAAATAATTAACAAAAAAAAAAAAAATAGATCACTCCTATATATCCTCAAGTTAACATCGGAAAATAGGTGTAAAAATTTAATATATATATATATATATATATATATATATATGAAAAACATTATATTAGTTTCCGACGGTGAATTATTACATCAAAATGGGCCTTATTCGACCGCATAAGTTCACAGTGGAACCTAACCCAAACCGGAATCTCAGCATATAACGTTTAAAAAATAAATAATTACAAAAAAAACTACAAATCTTTACAGATCGGAGGAAAATGTTTAAAAAAAATTTTTTAAAAAAATGAAAATTGGTATATTTTTAATCTATCACGTAATCAACAAAAAAATAACAGATCTGTATATATCTATTATGTAACAACGCTTTTTAATAGAAAATGTTTAAAAACAACAAAAAAAAATACGAAAATCGATGTTTAAAAACCAGGAAAATGTTTAAAAATTTTAAAAATTAGTAAATCGATGTTTCGAATACCAGGAAAATGTTTAAAAATTTTAAAAAAATAAAAATTGGTATATCTTCCAAGATCTATCACGTAATCAACCAAAAACACAACAGATCTGTATATATCTATTATGTGACAACGATTTTTGATAGAAAAATGTTTAAAAACAATAAAAAAATTAGAAAAAATCTAGATCTGCAAAGATCTTTCATGTAATCGACCGATTTTTACCGATATACCATGAATTAGTAAATCGATGCTTTGAAATCGGGACGATTTCAATTTTTCGTCTCTCTTTTTGTTTCGAAAAAATTGAATCTCAGGTATTTTTTCAGTATTGGCTTGAGAAACAGAAATGAATCGCCGGTGAAACATCATTTTTGGCGAAATTACCGGCGAAAAATGGTCGAACAATCTTAGTGTATAGATAAATGATGGAGAGAATCGGCGACAGATAACTAAGGGAGGCGAGAAAAATGGCGAAAATGAGGTCTCTTTAGGGTTTTCAGTATTTAAATGATATCGCACACTTCAAGACACGCGTCACAATATCAGATCGGATTTTATGTATGTGTCTCGATTTAACGTCTCGATTCAAAATCTGCATTTACGGGCCTCACGATAATGTATTATTTGGACTCAGAAAATGGGCTACACATTTATTTTAAAAGCCCAATTAATATGTTAGTTAATACAAATTATACCTATACCTATACCTATAATGATAATTATAAGATAAGATAAGATATTAAAAGCCCAATTTGTTTTACAACAATTTATATTAGGCTCATACCTTTAAACATTCTGGCCCAATTATGTTTAATATGATTAATATGATATATAGTACACATATAATTATTACAAGTATTGACCCAAATAGTTGTAGTACAAAAATATTATCATCTAAAAAGTAAAAATATTAAATGTATATATTTATAAATATATTATAATTATAATTATAGTAATGATTGTTATATTATAAACTTCATTTTTTTTTTTGTTCCAGTTTCTTATTTCACAAATTTTTAAAATATTTTGTTTCACATTATTAAAGTTGCATATGTTGTAACTTATATTCAGCTAAATTAATTTAATTACTATTGTAGGTTCATTATCAAATTTGTCTATGCTAACACCGTCGTTCCAAACATCACCAATTCCTACTAATTCGTGTTCTATCGTTCAAGAACCCGGTATGTATATATTTATATAATTGTTATAAATCTTTTAGAATTGTTAATTGTTTGTTTCATTGTAAGAAATATTGTTATTGATTATTGATATTTTAATTTTATTTAATGTTATATAACCTTTTATTTTAGGTTTTTCAATCCTAAATTCACAACGTTCGTTCCAAAATAGTTGTGTATCGCACCTTGCTAATGCTTCTTCCAACGGTTCGGTGCCTTTTATTGACCTTACAATTGAGGACGAAGAAAATGCGACACCTACTTCGTTAGTTAACCATGTCAATAATGGTAATCCTACATTCATTATAAAATTATCTCAATTCATTTATGTTCTAACAAAATAAAATTTATTTACTCATACATGTTTAACTTGCGTCTATTTTTTAAGTTTTACCATCAAACTTGCCACCTCGGAAGAACGTACGCGGTCGTCCGAGAGTCCCCTTACGACCCATCACAAATGGTAATTATAAAAACACTATCAATTTGTTTAGTTTAATTGTTATGCAAAAAAATCATCTAAATGTTGATGTTATATCTTCAATGATTATACCAATTATCCAATGACATGCAGATCCATCTTTGAACTTGTCATCTCGGACGAATGTAGTCGGGCGTCCGAGGCTCCCAATCCCTCCTTCCATTAACATCAATAGTTCCACGTTACCTTCCAGTTCGTCGCACTCATCCATCAACACTGGTAATTATTTTTTGAAGATATTGTTAATTCTATTTTATTTGTTTTATGGTCTTTTTATTCATGATTTGAAGATTTTGTAAATAATCAAAATTTGTATTAGATTTTAAATTTATTTATAAATTACAATGCCACAGAATATTGGGACATTGGCGACGCATCATTCCGTTGCCTACACTGTGGTGCGAGATTTTGGTACTCTGAGCGATTGGGCAAGCCATCTAAACCTAAAGTCCCAAAGTATTCTGGTTGCTGCAACAAAGGATTCATCGAACTTCCACCCGTTTACACTCCTCCCCCCTTCCTGCGTGAGCTGATTTTTGGGACAGGTCCACGGAGCAAGCGTTTTTAAGAAAACATTCGGTCTTACAACAACATGTTCTGCTTTACATCCATGGGGGGGAAAATTGATACTGATATAAACAAGGGAACCAGTCCACCTATCTTCCGTTTGCACGGTCAGAACTACCATTTAATGGGTAGTTTGCTGCCCGACCATGGGGCTCATCCCAAATTTGCTCAATTGTACATCTATGACACAGAGAATGAAGTATCAAACCGATTGTCTTCTGTGAGGTATATCTTATATTTTAGCATTTAAAAGTGTGTACTGTTTTTTTTTTCATTGTGTTTTACATCATCTTTACTAATTCATTTTTTTGTACTTTTTTTTATTTCAGGAGAGGTACCGAAAGAAATAATCTTGATGGGGAAGTAGTCCGTGGTTGAAAGATATGCTCGATCTTCATAATGTTTTGGTTAAGTCGTTTAGAATGGCGCGAGAGAAGTTGAACCAACCCGATCATAGAGAAGTTAAGATGCGACTCATTGGGAAAAGGAATAAGGATGGTCGGCGTTATAATTTACCATCCACTTCTGAAGTTGCAGCGTTAGTTGTTGGCGACTTCAATGATGCTTTGGGCAGTCGGGACATCATAGTAGAACATCGGAGTGGACGTCTGCAACGTATCAACGAGTTGAACGCTTCCTACTTGGCTCTCCATTATCCTATTCTTTTTCCATATGGCGAGGATGGTTACCGAGAAGACATTCCATTCTCTCCCCTATAGCCAAAAACTGAGAGGTCGAGGAAATTTATCAGTCCGAACGAGTTCTTCAAATATCGGATGCACGACCGTGACTGCGATGTGTCCTCTATCCTTTCCGCTCGGAGGTTGTATCAACAATTTGTTGTGGACGCTTATACAATGGTAGAGGGATTTCGGCTCAGATACATTCGTTTTAATCAGAAGAACTTGAGAACTGAATTGTACAGCAGACTTTCCGATGCTGTATTGCGCGGTGACAGGGATCCTGGTTCTCAAGGCAAACGGATTATAATTCCCTCATCTTTTACAGGCGGCCCGCGATATATGATTCAGAACTATCAGGATGCAATGGCTATTTGTCGTTGGACCGGTTATCCTGACATTTTCATAACCTTCACTTGCAATCCAAAGTGGCCCGAAATCAGTCGTTTTCTTAATGAGAGGAACCTCAACCCAGAGGATCGTCCTGATATAATTTGTCGGGTTTTTAAGACCAAGTTGGATGAATTGATGAGAGATCTTCGACATAACAAGATATTTGGAGATGTGAAAGCAGGTATTTATTCTAACTATTTTTGAATAGATACATTCTTTTCAATTATATTTTTTGCATTTTATTATTGTTTACCTAAGTATTAATTAACTTATTTGCAGCAATATACACGATTGAATTCCAAAAGCGTGGCCTTCCACATGCGCATATCTTGCTTTTCCTTGCCAAGGAATACAAGATACAGACTACAGATGGCATTGATAAAATAATTTCTGCCGAAATACCGGATGAGGCCACCGATCCGTTTTACTATGCCGCTGTTAGAGATCATATGATGCACGGCCCCTGCGGAAGTGTTCGCCCAAAATCCCCGTGTATGGCGAACGATTGCTGCACAAAACATTTTCCTAAAAATTTCTCTGAAACCACGACGCTCGACGAGGAAGGCTATCCACGATACAGACGTCGTGATAATGGCAGGACCATAGTAAAGAATGGCATTCCCTTGGATAACAGATACGTTGTGCCTCATAACAGAAAATTGCTCATGAAGTACGGCGCGCACATTAATATGGAGTGGTGCAATCAGTCGAGGTCCATCAAATATTTGTTCAAGTACGTAAACAAGGGGAACGATCGTGTTACTGCCACGTTCCATGAGTCGAATGGAGCTGAGTCCTTTAGCAGGCCAGTTGACGAGGTGAAGATGTACTATGATTGTCGGTATGTTTCATCATGTGAGGCTGCGTGGCGTTTGTTGGATTTTGAGATTCAATACAAGCATCCATCAGTGGAACGCTTGAATTTTCACCTCGAGAACGAGCATCCGTGATACTATCCCGATGAAGCCCCGATCGATGAAGTGGTTGAGAAAAATAAAAATGCCGGCAGCAAATTTTTAGCTTGGATGGAAGCTAACAAGAAGTATCCCGAAGCCAGGAAACTGACATACGTTGAGGCTCCCACAAAATTTACGTGGCACCCGGAAACCAACAGTTGGGAGCCTAGGAAAGGAAGTGACCGTATCGCGCGTTTGTACTTCGTCCCCCCTGGTGCTGGTGACATATATTACTTGCGGTGTCTTATCAACGTTGTTCGAGGTGCAACGTGCCATCGTGACTATATGAAGTTGTATGGAGTACAACACGATTCGTATCGTGACGCGTGTTTTTCCCTGGGTCTGGTGGAGGACGACAAAGAGTACATTGAAGGGATTATCGATGCAAGCCAGTGGTCGAGTGCCAATTCGTTGAGAAACCTTTTTGCTACTTTGTTGTCTTCTGATTCTCTCGGTCGACCGAAGTTCGTGTGGGAATCATGTTGGTCTTACCTGTCGGATGATATATTATATAATCGTCGGAGGGTTTTACAGCACCCAGGTAAATGAATCAATTACTGTCCCATACTTATGTTTTTTTTTTTCTCTTATGATCTTTATATTTATAATCTTTCTAAATTGTTGTGACAGAATTGGTTTCGAGCGATGATGAAGTAAAGAATCTGGCATTGGCGGAGGTTGAAAAAATTTTGCGCAGACGTGGTACGAGTCTACGCGAATATGGTACAATGCCTTTTCCTAATCTCGATCGTAATGAGGCATCCACGAACAGACTGGTGATGGACGAGTTGAATTACGATCGTCGTGCACTCGCTATTGAGAATCTGGAGTTGGTTGCCAACATGACAGATGAACAGCGAAATGTCTATGACTCGATAATGGACTCTGTTTACCGTACCTACGGCCGCATGTTTTTCGTTTATGGTTACGGCGGCACCGGAAGAACGTATGTCTGGAGGGCGTTGTCTTCTGCGCTGAGATCCAAATGTGAAATTGTGTTGAACGTTGCATCGAGCGGTATTGCATCACTTTTGCTTCCCGGCGGACGCACTGCGCATTCACGATTCAGAATCCCAATAAACCCAATAGAAGGCTCTACATGCGATATTAGCCAGCAGAGTCCTTTGGCCGAACTGATCATACGATGTTGGTTGATCATTTGGGATGAAGCCCCGATGATGAACAAATATTGCTTCCAGGCAGTTGACAACACCTTGCGAGCCTTAATGGAAGCAGTTGATCCATCGAGGAAAAATCTCCCATTTGGCGGCAAGTGTGTTGTGTTAGGTGGCGATTTCAGACAGATACTCCCCATTGTTCCTAAAGGCAGTCGAAGCGACATAGTTAATGCGACCATCAATTCATCCAAGTTGTGGCGCGATTGTATCGTTCTGAGACTGACTCGGAATATGAGGCTTCGAAGCCTTGGTGGGGGCGATGAGTACAATGAGTTGAGGAACTTCTCTGAGTGGCTTGCAAACATCGGCGACGGTACAGTCGGTGGATCGAACGACGGTTGTGCTGATATTGACATACCCGACGATTTTCTTCTACACTCACAAGGGGATCCTATTGGTACTATTGTCGAGAGTACCTACCTGATGTTTAGGAGTGCAGGTGAAGATCTTAGCTATCTGAAGGACAGAGCCATACTCGCTCCCACACTTGATGTGGTTGAGTCCATTAACAAGTACATGAGCTCAATGAACTCATCCGAGGGAAGGACTTACTTGAATTCGGACACCCCGTGCAAGTCAGATGCTGGATATGATTCTCTTCAGGATCTTCACTCTCCTGAGTTTCTCAATGGGATCAAGTGCTCTGGCCTTCCAAATCACAAATTTCACCTTAAGGTCGGCACTCCAGTCATGCTTCTCAGAAACATTGATCACTCAATGGGGTTGTGCAACGGTACTGTTAGTCGAATTTCAATTTGGCGTCTTTATTTCGATTTATCTTTATACAAATTTAATTGATATGATTTTGTGTTCCGAGGTTTGATGTCAACAGGTACACGATTGGTTATCACTAAGCTCAGCAGCCATGTCCTCGAATGTAGGATTTTAACTGGTGCCAGAGCTGGTGTCAAGGTTCTTATTCCTAGGCTCACAATCATACCATCAGATTTGAGGGTACCCTTCAAATTTCAACGTAGGCAATTTCCGCTCATGGTTTCATATGCTATGACTATCAACAAGAGTCAAGGCCAGTCATTATCACACGTCGGCTTACTGTTGAAGAACCCTGTATTCAGTCATGGACAGTTGTATGTGGCACTATCTAGAGTCACGAATTGGAGGGGACTGAAGATAATGATATGTGGTGATGGAGATTTTGACAATAGGAAAACCACGAATGTTGTATATAAAGAAGTGTTTAATAATATTTAGAATTAATTTTTTTGCTTATTTTTTTCTCAATGATCATGTTATGATTTTTGCAATTGTTTTCTTCTTTTATTTTTTTCCTTTTATCATATAGTTTCCCGTGCAAATGCACGGGTAAACAACTAGTTATTATAAAGATAAATATAATTTATTTATTTCATATATACAATATGGATGTCAAATCGAAGATCATCAAAAGATGATTAATTTGATATATTATATATGTAAAACCGATAAGAAATACAAAGGTTATCAACTTTTAAAATACATTTATAATTCAATAGATTATTGAAGAAAACAAATCAAAATTCAGGGATATATTAGTCACTTAGTGCCTCACTATGTAAAATTACAAAGAATTAAAGGGTTATATTAGTAAAAATGATATTAAATACCTAAGTTAGCTAAATAATATTTATGGAATACCCGAACCTAGATTATTAATTATTAATATATCAATATTTTTTATCCAAACCTAATTACAAAGCATGATTCCTCGCCACATAGGATTCCGAAGCACCAGAAGCAGCCACATTGGCTCAGCGCGTTCTGGAATTATATATAGGGAGGATAACTAAATTAAACATAAATATATAATGAATTTTAGTAAATATTATTATTTTTATTTATTATACATATAAATATAATTTATTTATTTCATATATACAATGTGGATGTCAAATCGAAGATCATCAAAAGATGATTAATTTGATATATTATATATGTAAAACCGATAAGAAATATAAAAGTTATCAACTTTTAAAATACATTTACAATTCAATGGCTTGTAGGAAGCAAATCAAAAGTCAGTGATATATTAGTTATTTAGTGTCTCACAATGTAAAATTATAAAGAATTAAAAGGTTATATTAGTACATGTGATAATAAAATAACTAAGTTAACTAAATAATATTTATAGAATATCTGAACCTAGATTATTAATTATTAATATATCAATATTATTTGTCCAAACCTAAAAGCATGATTCTTCGTCAAGTAGGATTCCGAAGCACCAAAATCAGTCACGTTGGCTCAGCGCATTCTAAAATTGTATATAGGGGGATTTTATAGTATTCGACAAAACTACTTCAGACTTGCCTGCCAATTGTTATCAGGATCATCATGAACAGCCCAGACATGCGGGAAAATTGGGCTTTCCTAAATGGACTAATTTGGGATGAACACGATTACCATGGCCCATTTTATGTGTAAAGTTATATGAAGAGGAATATAAAACGGCTAATTTTTTTATTCACCACAAGGATATAAATATATTGCAAATATACGAGTTGTTATATTTTATTAGCATTCATACCAAAATGAAGTGTATTTAATTGGTGCTCAATTGTAAACTGCCGATATCAAAGGAATTTATCTTCCTACAATCACTCCCATATAGTAATTCAGTTGGAGAAAAAACAGAAGTGGATATGGATCATCATCATCTTAAGGCGTTGTTTATTTTTTTTCCCAATTTGAATTTCAAGTGTACCATCTCTCTCAAAATATAGGAAACACATGACAAAAAATATATACAAAATATACACGATCTTTTCGTAATATACATGTACTAGCTTATACAGAATATATACATATAATATATACAGAATATACACGTATTAGTTCATATCAAACACAAAATACACGATATTTTCGTAATATATATAGAATATATACATAATATATACAATATACCGGATTAATTTATACATAATATATACAGAGTATATTGAATATATACGTCATATATACGCAACATATACTGTCACCACCAGTTTACAAAAAAAAAAAAAAAAAAAAAAGATAAAGAAAGCTGATCGTGGAGCCTCTCTGATACTTCGACCATGTAACTTCTCTCACTCTCTCAATCTCAAACAGCTTCTCTGATACTTCGACCTTCATCCACACTTCCGCCTCCGTCTGCCTTTGATAATCGAGATCGACCTTCGCCATCGTCCTCCGCCTCCCGCTTCCGCCTTCGAGACTCGATACCGACCTCCGCCTCCGAGAATCGAGCTAAACTCTCGCCTCTGCCGCCGGTGTCCACCTTCATTGAGCCCACTTTCCCTGTCATTATCGAATCCCGTTTTCTTTGTCTCAATCGATCTCCTTTTTTACAGTTTTTTTTTTCTTTCTTTTTTTTTTCTTTTACAGTTTAAAAGTTATTATAGTATGTATTTTTCCTTAATTGGAGAGAGAAAATTTAATAGCTAGTAGAATTGCAAAAAAAAAAAGTTAAGAGATTAGTAAATGTGAAATAAAATTGTTTTGGATGGTAGCTGGTGTAATTTCCTCATATAAAACGGGCAGCCGTCAGCCACGAACAAATGGGCCTAAACCCATTTTGGAGGATACAAAATTGAACAGATTATTTATGCTATTTATTAATTAATTCAATTCAATTGACAATAAACAAACAAAGCTTAGACTTAATACAGCCAAAATATCTATAAGTAAAATATATCCATGTTTCACCTGAATGAGGCTTTGATAGTCGAGCAATTGTGTAGAATCATAACTCAACGTAACTCTTTATTTAGTAAATTTTTAAAAGGGAGGTATTTGTTCAACTAATTTGTTTGAGGTGAGGAAAAACAGGGGGATTCTTGGCTTTGGAATGGATGGTTAATGCTAGAGAGAGTCTGGTGAGGGGCGTTAGATACTAGGTTGGAGATGGATTTTCTATTGACATTTGGAAATCACCATGGGTTCCTTATATCCCCAATTTTAAACATTCTCTCTATTTTGAGGGGGATAAGGAAAGATTGCATAAGGTGAGTGATCTTCGACTTGAAAATAGTAAAACTTGGGACAAGGAACTCATTTATCAGAGTTTCAGTCCTTTTGAAGCAAAGGCCATATTGAAGATCCAAGTCAGCCAACTCCAGAAAAAAGATAGACTTGTTGGCACTTTGGGTCTAGAGGAATCTTCTCTGTAAATTTTGTGTATGAGAACATCTTGCATTATAAGACAGGGTTACAAATCACAGGCCAATCAAGCAGCAGAGAGCCCAAGGATAGGAAAATGTGGAGGAGAACATGGAAGTTGCCATTGCAGCCAAAAGTGAAAAACTTTTTCTAGAGAGTATACCATGGTTTCTTTGGGACTAAAGTTCAACTGGCAAAGAGGGGGGTTAATGTGGATCTAATCTGCAAAACCTGTGGAGAAGATCAAGAAGATATAGAACACATGTTCTATAAATGCAAATATGCCAAACTTTATTGGAAGCTAATTGATATTGAGTGGACAACTTGGGAGGAGAAGCAGATGACTATGACTGACTGGTGGGAGGATATTTGTGCTAGTGCTCAGTTCAAAAAGATGAAGGATAGGGTCATGTTATCTATGTGTTTGTTATGGAGGATATGGAAAGCCAGAAATAACAAGCTTTTCAGAGGGAAAAATTCCAGGGAAGAAAGAGTAGTAGCAGGGGCAAGAAAAGACTGGTTGGAGCTTACTCAACCATTCCTTGAAGGCCAAAACCAGCTACAAGTGGAACCATACACTGAGTACAAAAGGAGACATTTTTCCAAGAAGGTAGGATTTGTACTTTTACAAGTCAGTGCCTTATGTCTTCCAAGAGGAAAGGCGGAATGGAATTGCAGTGCAAGTTTTGATGGAGTTGTAGTAGAAAACTGGCAGAATGAAGAAAATGGAGTGGAAGATCCTCATGTGGCAGTGATGTTGGCAGTTAGAGGTGCTTTGGATGGAGCAGCAAAGAGGAAATGAAAAAATATAGACTGCAGCATTCCAGATGAAGAAACTCTATTGCAACTATAAATGATAAAAAAACTCACCATCTGCCATGTCTGGGGTCTTTCATGACATAATGCAGCTCTATCATAGCTTTGATTATTGTAATTTTATTGCTTTCATTTGATTTCTGTGACTGTTGTAACCCTTTGTGGTTCTTTAGGGCTTATCATGTGTATAAGCTCGTTTCTTGCTTATCTAGTCATCTAGGTAGGTTTGATTGTATTTCAGTTGATGTCCGATTTAAACGATTTGGTTTTTTTTTTCGAAACGATAGAGATAACTATAAATAAAATGCACAAAAAGTGCAAAGGTACAACCCCTAGCTGAACTACACAGCCAACAACTGAAAAAATAGAGAGGACAGATCCGGAGATCGCCTAGAAACCGACACTAGCCAAGCTAGAATACAATCGGCACCACACAAAACAAAAACACAAAACACAAACTACAAACGCTCCCCACAGGAGAATAGAAACGGCCCCCACGGGGTAATCAGAACAGAGGCCAACGACCCAAACCTAAAATACGATACTACCTAACAAAACAACATGCACAATAATATAAACCTAAAGAAACACAAAAAGTCCTTCCCCAGCAGTCGAATAGACCCAGCCAACAGTGAACAATCGACCCAAGAAAGATACCAAGCCCGAAGAAGCACTACCGAAACTGCCTAAAGCCTATACAGTGCCTACACCGAGCCTCGAACCAATCCCCGAATTGACCCATCAACAACCGAGAGGAAAACAAACCACCCTCACACTAACCCCGGCCCAAACCCGTCTAACACCACTAGACGAAGTCAAGTGAACCAGGGCCCTCGCCGCCTAACACCACTAGCCGGAAAGGGATGTAGAGGATTGCTCGGTACCTCAACCCCGACAGCTGCAACCTGAACAGCCACAACCCCCGGAGTCCCGCCCCGACCCCCGGCCCACGCACCTCCCCAAATCCCCAGCAAACCGCCACCGTCCAAAACCCCGAACCACCGGAGGCTCCGGCAAACGACGAAAGCGACTCGTAATACCTCCGATTGACCAGCAAGAGGAAGGGCGAGGGTAACTTACCTCCAATTGAAGCCCGCGACGACCACGAACAGAGGAGCACCACCGCCCGGACATAAACTCGCCGGCAAACAGAAGAGGGATCTTCGAACGCGACACCTGTAGGAACCCGGAGATACGCGACCATAGTATCGGGCCGAGCGGTCGGAGATGACCACTGGCCGGAGGCTAAGACGACGCCGAGGAAGACAGGCACTCGAGAAAGAGAGGCGGAGGTTTGGCGAGATTGGGGGTTAGGGTTCGGCGGAGGCGGAAGACAACTCCTTAAAAAAAACTAAAACGATTTGGTTTGAGTTTTATATATATTGATATTTGTTGGAAATAAAAAAAAAAATAAACTAGTATCCTAATAAGCAAACAAAAATGTTAAATGGGGCAAGTCCTATAAGCCTGTCCGTTTAGCACAAAAATAATATGGTTAGGTTGTCTATTTTTTATCTGTTTTAATCAATATTATTATTTTTTCGTTAGATTGTTAAGCCAAATCTCATTAGGGCTAGTTAAGTTAAGCATTATATTAGTCCACTGGCTCGTTTATATTAATATAAATAAGATCTTAATACATATATTTATTTTTTGATGTATGAAAAATAATAATTTTACTTATTTTTATTCACATATAATACTCAATTATTGTTTTATTCTACAATTTGTTGTCATATAATATTATCAATATTAATTATACATGTTATAGACACATTATATTTTGTATGTATAGATGTACATTTAATATACGTTAATATTATTGATTAATACGATTAATTTATAATAATTATGAAAATAAATTCAAGAAAAAATGTTTTTGCTATATACATACATGTGATTCTATTCAACTTTGTATTTAACATGTTATCAATAATAACTAATTTGTAAAAGAAAAAAAAGAAAGAAAAAAAAAACTGATATTGTTTAACACATTGTGTTTTTAATTTTGATTCATGTTAATTAATCAAATAATTCAATCAATCATTCTTTTTTTTTTTTCGGTCATTATACATTTGAATTTAAATTTTACACAATAACTAAACACCTTTAATTGAGCAATTGCAGTAAAACAACTCCTTTAATTGATAGTCTAACTTATATATAATTATGAATTGGTTTGACAGTTAGATACATTTATCGAACATTGCTTTATATTTATACTATCAAATGTCATATAATTATTCACGTTAAGAAAACATTATATTTTAATTATTATATTTTAGTATAAAAACATAAAAAAACATAATGAAAAAAAATATGTCCTTACAATTAAATTTGTCTAACGGTTTATGAGATGATAATAAATTTTTACCTGCAATTTACTATTCCCTCCATTTTGAAATATAAGGCATATAAGAAATTCTCAAATTTTTTGAAATATAAAGCGCACATCAAAACCAAGATAAACTATTCCATTTTCTGCCAAATATACCCTCATTTATAGCTGCAACCATAACAATAAATACATAGTGATTTTCAATAAATCAGGTTAGTTTAGTCAATTTACTTATTAATTAATGTCTCTTTAATATTTGTGCAAAAACTTTAAACGCCTTATATTTCAAAATGGAGGGAGTAATTAATAACTATGCTGTTTTGACATGTGACCATAATAATAATATAGAGCCTAAAGGACAAGGCATGGTAGGTCTACAGCTAATGTTTAGACCATCTCCAACCGAAAAACCCATACCCAAACTCATTTTGCAGTAATTGTCCCATTTTGCAGTAATTCATCTCCAACCGAAAAACTCATTCTCAAACCCAAAAGAATATTCTCAGAATATTCTCTTTTACACCAACTTTTATAACTTTTCAATACTACCCACATATTTTACAACTTTACAAATTAAACCAACTATTATTTTAAATTCAATTTGGACTTTATGTAATTAAAATTAATTATACATAATAAAATCGAAGAAATAAGTATTCATTAAAAATTAAAATTTCAGCACACAAATAAAATTAAAAATTGCAATTCACTAGGTGAAAAATTAAAAATTACAACACACAAGATAAAATAAAAAGTTACAACGCATAAGATAAAATTAGAAATTACAATGCACAAGATAAAAATTTAAAAATTACAACACACGAGATAAAATAGAAAATTACAACAATAACGTAAAAATAGATAGTCTTTTAAGTCTCCGAGTTGGTGAATTCTTCCCACAAATGATCAATTAGTGCATTTCGAAGTGCAATATGCTCATCTCTATTCCTAATGTTTTTGTTATTTAATGCAGTGTTTTCTTTTATTGTTAATTAAAAATACCATAAATAATATGCATATTTATATTATTATTGTGAAATGTATAAAATTAAATGATAGATATAATATTTATTATTTAAATATCATACTATCTAATCATTATGAAATTAATTTTCTTAATATTTTACATTATTATTATTATTTTAAATAAATACATAAGTATTATCTATAATTTAATTATCATATAATCTAAATTAAATGAAGGGACTAAAATATAAAGTAAATAAATATATTTTATCATTGTTAATATAAATAGTGATAATATTTTGTAAATATAAAGCAAATAGATATATTATATAAAATATAAGAAACACAATTCATAATCAAAAGGGGCCAAAATACATATAACAAAACTTTTTGTGGTCAAAACACAATTCACAAGAATTTTTGCGTATGTGAACAGTACAAACGCATATTTGCGTTTGGGAGAAGAGAGAGAGGGTTCAGATCGCATTTTGCGTTGCAGTTTCGGCAACGGTTGGAGCATTTTTTCTCAAATTTTCCCGTTGCAATTGCGTATGCGCACCGGTTGGATTTGCTCTTAGCAACACGAATTTCTTCTGCCTTTTTCTGTAAGAAAATGGCAAAATTTAATTTTAGTCTGGTTTAACGCCCGTAATAAATTTAGTCTTAATATTTTAAATTTTTGTCTTTTGATCTTGTAATTTTAAATTTTGTTACATTTCAGTCTTAATGGACTGAAATTTCATTGAATTTTAAAATCATAGGATCAAATAGCAAAAATGTTCAACTCTTAAAACTAAAAAGGTCATTGGATCAAACCAACAGGATTTTTTTTTTTTTTTCGAAACGATATAATTCATTAATAAAACCACATACTTACAACCGACTCACTAGCCGAAATAGGGAGACCTACCAAAGGTAGCCTAATAAGCCACAAAACAAACACACAAATAAAAAAACTCCTAACGGAAGAATACCCACTCCCCAGCGGGAGAATATACACACTCACCAACAGGAGAATACACATGAGAAAACACAAACACACACTACAACACAACACAAACAAAAGAAACAAGACACAAAATTAAAATGAAGCCCTTGCCCCAGCAGCTAAGCCCACACGAACAACATCGAAGACGCTAATCCACACGAGCGACTACCCAGATAGACAGAGACCCGATCCAAGCCCCAAAACTAGAAACTGTAGATAAATCGCCTAACTAGAACCGAGACAAAAGACCTTGCCTCTCGCCCCAGTAGACAACCCGCAAGCGGAGATCCAATACAAAACCCCATCTCCAAATCCCGACGACCCGGGAACAAGGCACGGGCCCAAACCCGACCCTCCAAAGCCAGAGAAGAACGGGAAGAGGGAGGAGAGTGGAACCAACCCGATCTCAGCCCCCACCGCCAACAAGGGAACGATCGGAGCCGCAACCCTCTCTCACACACTTGTCGGACGTCCGCCACCGCCTAGACGCCGAAAAAACGACGAACCACGACCCACCTTGGCGACCGAGAAGAAGGCAAACCCAAGGGGAGAACTCGCCACCTCACCCAAAGCAAAGAACGACGTCGAGCGAAGGCCGCCGCCGAAATGGCCCGGAGGCTTGCTGGGGGAAGACACACGACGACTGCGGCGGATTTAGTTTTTGAAAGAGGTAAGGGGAAAAGTCTAGGAAAAAGGAAATAGATTGTATGAGATGTTTAATCCGATAAACAAACACAAACCAACATGACTAAAATTACAATTTTGCCTAATAAAATCAACAAGAACAACGTACAATTTCTTTTCCCTAACGTACAAACCTGGAGAAGTTTTTTTATGTTTTTACTAAGACACCCTTCATAGAAGATTGGTCAAATGAAGGGCATAAATGGAAATTGCTCGTAGCCATGGAGATAGACAGATATATAGCAAATGGTCATGTTGCATTAAATTTGTAAAAACTAAAAATAATTAATACAACCAAAAAATTTAGGAAAGCCACATTTTACTGCAAGAAAACGGTGAACAATAACATTTGAACTGGGATTTCTCATTGAAAAAAAAAAACTCTTTTTTTTTTTTCTCCCAAATTTGCCAGGAAATTCATCGGTGCTCTCTTTTTTTATTCAGATCTCTTGATCACTAACCTTCAAATCGGTTAGATTTTCTGTAATTTTTTTGTTAGTTTTCGTAATCTCTGTCTCTCGATTATCCCTTTTTGTTTTTAGAGAATCTGATGGTTGTTGGGCTTTAATTTATGCAAAATAATTCATCCATGCAATGCTTATAATTTTATGTTAGTGATACATTTTTTTTTTCATGGGTTTGTGTTTGATTGTCGTTTTGATCATCATTTCAGTTTTTAATTTCGTATGATGTCCAAAGGTAGGGTTTTTACATTTTTTTTTTTTTAATCTTTTTTGGCTTACCCAGGAGTTTGGAGTAACTTATTGGATTTTGTCGGTGCAAATTCTCGAAAGCTTGAAACCCTTTTCATGTTAAGAAGGTAAAAATGTCATCTTTGCTTTCTCCTGTGTGTGTGTGTGTGTGTGTGTGTGTGTGTGTTGATAGGTTTATGATGCCTCTTGCATGTCTGACCATATCTCAATATAATCAAATTGTTGCTTTGCAACGCGGGTTTTCTGTATCTTGTTTGCCTTCTGTTTAGTAAGACAGAAATATATATGTTATATAGTTGATCAAGGTAATTTTAATGAATAACAAGAACGATTGCAATCTAATAACTTTTGCTTCAATCTCTTCCTTTCGTTTTGTTTTGTTTTGGTTTTGTTTTGAGCCCTTTTTGTGTTTCTCTTACCACTGTTTCTCTTGGGTTTCATCTCTAGGCTACCCCAACTTGTTTGGGACTAAAAGGCTTTGTTGTTGTTGTTGTTGTTGTATTGCAATCTAATAACATCCCTGTTCTCTTTCTTGATCGAACTGGTAATTCAGTCTACAGACATATGCTTGTTATGTGGACTAATCAAATAATTTCAACTGTGCGAATTTCGTGTTGTAAGATATTACTGTATATTATGGAATGTTTAGATCGTGGGCCTGGATGAACGATTGGCTATGGTCATTTTTGGGTTCCACGGCAAATTAGGATTTTTGAAGTCGGTTTAGACAAAAGGAATTGATAGTTTTAGGTAATCTACTGATTTATTGAACTTTTTTATCTTTTGTAAGTGTGATGGCACGTGTCAGTGAAAATTGGTTTTTTAAAGCGTGATATATTCGGGCCTTGTTTTCTTTCAGTTGTTGGATCTCCTGGTTTCGGTCATTTTTTTCCATATATAGAATGTAATGATTAGTAATAGTGCAATTATGATAATGTATCATTATTTTGTTACAATGCGTGATCTTTTCCTGTTAGAGCTAATTTGTTTGTTTGGAGCTGTTTAAGCATATGTTTTGTATGAAAAGTTGAGTTTGAATTCAACTCGAGACATCATCCTGGTATTCATTGATTTTGCTATGTTGTTCTTTGTTTAGCATGCAAGATTTTCCGATCCTTTCATACATGTACAGTGCGTCTTGTTGGAATGAGTCAAAAGACTAAACGAGCTAGTTAGTTCAAAATTGCTGTTCTGTTCAACTGCGTAAAATCAATTGTATGTCGTGAAAAGGTCAAATGGAGTTGGAAAGAAAACGAAGAGGAAAAAAATGGCCAGAAAAGAATTTGATTGAATTCCTACACAATCAGTAACTGTTATGTTCTTTCCATGGTCTTTGTTTAATCAATTATGTAATTATTTTGTAACTTCTTTTACGTGGCATTATGAGTCATCTCCAAATGAGCTGTATTTGCCCTAGTTTGGACGTGTGTAACAATACACGTGTGATACGAAGGACAGTAAAGATTCTCTTATTTATTACTGTGGTTGAGATCTTAATTGCTTTTAGAAGATGAATCTTGATTGAAGAACAAGGATGATCCATGTCTAAGTTCAATACGTTCTGGCCTAATGAGTTCTTTTATGCTTTACATTTGAAAATCTGATCTTCAAAATATCTGGTGGTATCGAAACTTTCTATTTTGCCGTCTTCTTTGAATCATGCATTACAGACATAATAATTGATTATCCACTAAGCTGTCTTCTCAGGTGGCTCGATTTCTCATATCTTAATTATCAGCATTTATGGAGATGCTTTTCTTCAATTAATTTTTGTAATAGGCTCGAGTTCTCGTATTTAGAACCTAACTTATTAGGTTATAATTTCACGTTGTCGACTTAGCATTAGTAGCATTACTCGTGGGGATATTTTTCTTCTAGCAAGTGGAATATTGACTAGCTATAACAGGCTTAACAGCAATTTACTAATGTTTTTAGCTTCTAGTACTGTTTCTCTTTTTCTTTTCTTTTTGGGTAAGTTAACCTTCTAAATACATCATCTATTTTCAGGCACCCTGTTCAAAATGGGACACCAAAATACTCGGTTCACTGGTCACATGATTGACGTGCAAACCGATCAGCAAGGCCATCCTCATCCCGAGCCATGCATCTTTTACGGGAATTCGTCCAGCTTCCCTCAGCCCAGTATTCATCCTCACCGGATGTATGGAATGCCACAGCCTGGCCCGAATCTCGATTTAGCTATGGTCACACCTTCTGGCCTTTATAATAATAATAATAATAATCCGTATTTTGTGCCCCCGCAATCTGCTAATTTTATTGCTCAAACCAATTATGGGATTGTTGGTGTGGATTGTGTCGGGGGCCCGTTTAAGGGAAAAATTGCAGAGGGGTATTATGGGAATATCCAGCATCATCATAATCCCTTGGTGGGTCCCAGCTCGTCTGCTGGCCCCTCTTCTGAATCCGAGCCAGCATCGATGCTGCAAGGGGGTTTTGTCGTGCCACCTGTCGGGTTGCCGTGGGTGGACATGCATTTTCGTGCAAACAATGGGGATTTTGGGGGCGCATTTAGATGGGCACGTGCTCCCGTACCGTATGTCAATGGTAATTGTTTGGATCTCAGTTTGTTGTATCTTGTTCTTTTGCGATTCACTTGTGAATTGATTAACAGAAAAAGAAAAGAAAAAGGAAATATATTATCTGTGGATTCTGTGCTGAGGAATTAATTCTTTAGTTAGTCGAAAATTTGTCTAAGTTCCAAAAAGGGTCAAATGTAGCTTTTGAAAGTTGCCAATATGTATTCAAATCTTTTTTGCTTGTCTGCACCCTTAGCAAGTAGTTTTTTTTTTTTTTAAAAAAAAAAATAAACTCATCTTTTTATGTATCATAAACTCATCTTTTTGTTCATCTTGTTCTTTTTGCTTTATTTTGTATCTCATCATTCCAACATTAGAGAGAAAAAAAATGTGTATGCCTATGATTGGCTTTCATTTTGTATTACTTGAGTTTCATTAAATATTTATATTTCATTTTTCTGAAGAAATGTTGTGTGCGGTTATATATATATATATATATATAACTTGAAAATTTGATTTTTGTGCTTTGATATATTATGTTTTGTTTATAACAAGATTAAATAAAAAATATATAATTTTATTCATTATGTTCTCTCTCAGCTATTGAAATATCAGCTGGTAACAGAAGTTCGGGTGGTTTTCTGCCTCCACAGTTTGCTCAGGGCCATCTAAATCCTCATCATCATCCACACCCACCAGCGCAAGTGATGAGAGGATATAATAATAGTATTAACCTCCCATCACAAGTATCTGTAACTCCTCCTCACCGTATTTCAACCATTAATGCTTCTTCGAATACAGGCACCACTCGTTTTCAGAATGTTCCAGATGTTAGGCCTGCATTCGTAACTCCATTGCCACCAATGGGCTTCCATAACATGTATCAGCCTCAGCAAAGGGAACTCATGCTCGACTCAAATGTTAGGCCTCACACCTTTCCCCAGTTGAGGGTTTTGCCAGAAGATGTAACATTTTCTTTCCCATCCCCCTTCCAAAAAGAAAAAGAAAAAAAAATTGAACTCATTTTGCAAAGTCCATGTTATGGTTATTATAATAGATAGAGATAATTAATTACTCTTTACCCTGTGAACCATGTCAATTTTTTTAGTTACTGACTAAATGGACTTTTCCAAAGTGCAGAATCTACTATAACGAAACAGTCCCTAATAGCTATCGTAATTGTTATAACAAAGTTTCTCATTTGTGATTCATAGGAAGTTGCCATACTAGAGATGCCTGGTTACCATGAAGCAGGAGACTCGATCGATCACCATAGAGATATGCGTTTGGACATAGATCACATGTCCTATGAGGTAATGACAGTTTTAACGAGTGATTGTGTTGTAATTTAGTGAATTGTTCAGTTGCGTAGTGTTTTTTTTTTTTTCCTTCCGAGTTGACAAATTATGCAAATAAACAGGAGCTACTTGCGCTGGGGGAACAGATTGGGAGTGTCGGCACTGGATTGCCCATTGAATTTGTTCAAAAAAATCTTAAGACAAGAAGTTTTATTACCTCATCAGCAGTTTGCCTAAACTTACGCGATGAGACTTGCCCAGATCAGCAAATAAACTTCTGTGTCATATGCCAGGTATTTTTTGTCTAAAATTGTTCGCCTTTTATATTTTATCAAAGTTTTCTGATATTTTCTTGTTCTTTTTTATATCATCTTCCATTATCTATACTTTGTGCGTCTGTTCGTGAGTTTTTTGGTCTAAAATTAAGTTTTTTGTTCTTTCATTGCCTATATTTCGTTTAATTTCCTGAGCTTCGTATAAAATTAAGCTTTTATCAAAATTACTTACTGCAAGAGATTCATGCAGACCGAGTATGAGCCTGGAGAAAAAATCGGGACGGTTGAATGTGGACATGAATATCACAAGGACTGCATAAACAAGTGGCTGCTCATCAAGAATACTTGTCCAATCTGCAAGTCCACGGCTCTTGGCCGCAAGTCCAAGGCTTCGTAGATCGTGGCCGCTATTATTATTATCTATGGGTGACCATCTTTTTTTTTAAAAAAAAAAAAAACCCTTAAATATTTGGTCCTCCTATCCAATTATTTTATAATCCACAAGAGAAAAAATACTTTTTTCTTGGGTGTATTATATTTATGTGTATATATTTGGCAGAGATATGACTGGCACCTGTTATGTTTTTTTTTTTCTGTTGGGCTCTCTGTCTGGTCTGTCTCTGGAACTGTACAGACTTAGTTCCTATTTGTTTTTGTTATGAATGAACCTTTGTAGATTGAAACTGTACAGACTTAATCTATTTTGGGGCTGTCTTTGTTAAAGAATTGAGGTATGAGCAGCTTCTAGTTTGTTGCACTTCATGAGCTTGCTTTTGCAGGATATTTAGTTGTATTCATTTGGTTTCTATTTTTTTTTTTTTTTTGAGACTTGGTGTATTAGCTTATTTAAGGCTTTTAAAAGTCTCGAGCTATTCATTTGAGATTTTCGAAAGTCTTACAAAACCTTGAGATATTGAACTTAGTTGAGACGGATTTGTTAAGACTTTTTAAAATTTGTTGGAATTTTAAAAGGAAAGCCCATATTTGAAATCAATTTCAAATCCCACCTCTTTTAGACTTAAGATTTTACACGATTCTTCCTAAATTTGAATCTCAAATCTCAAAATGTCACGTGGAATTCTAACAAGTACACCTAGTTTGTCTAATGAACATGTTGAAATTCATTTTATGTGCATAAATTTGGTTTCCTTAAACTAGCGTTTTGAGGTCAAGATTCTTCATACGGAAGGACAACGTCGGGGCTTCTTGACACGCGATCTTCATCATTTCTCCTCGGTGTTCGATTGTGGTCGTCGTCTCCCTCGACCTCTTGTGTCAGGTCGGCGTCGGTGCTCCTCTTTCGGCATCCGGGAGAGACTGGCGAGTGTTTGGGTTGTCCTCCTTCTTTCTTTCTTCCTAAATCCTCTCTTGTTGGCAGGTCTAGTCTCGAGTTTCGACTCCTTGTCGGACTTATTAGTCGTTCCTAGCCGAACTATTTCAGAGTGTTGTTTCTGCATATCATGTTTGTGTTTAGGCTTAAGGTCTTCTAGGTGTGTTGGATTGGGTGGGAGGTGCTCGGTTCGTTGTTGAGGGGAAGTAGGGGAGGTCTTAT
>CACSLK010003174.1:3138298-3150706 GCA_902706635.1 Striga hermonthica
CCCCCTTCTCCAGCGGCGCGACTCCCGTGGTCACCGGGCCGTTCCGGCCAAGTCGTGGCTGAGTGTTTCCTTTCCGCCTCTAGGAGTGTTGTGGGTGGTTTTGGCCAGCGGCGATTTTCGCTCCTCGGTTTATCCCCCCCGCCTCCGGCGAGGTCGTCCACTACTCTTGCAAGGTCAATTATGAATTGCAATTTAAAATTTAAAACAAAAATTACCTATAATTTCTTACCGCAATAATTTATATATGCTACCAATAGCAATAAATTAATTATCATTTACATTAAACATTTAATATGCACATCCCAATAAATAAATATTAAATATACTAAATAGATAATGACATTACGCATATGCAAATATCTTATGCAACAATAAGTTTATGACGTAAAAATATTTACTTGGTTTTATTTTTTTTTTTATTTTTTATTTATTTATTTTTTTTTTGTTACAGGTTGTCACATAATGCATTATTTACAAAATTAAGTCCAGTAGGTTTAGTATAATATTTCACAAATCATATGCAAATTTTCGATATTATTATTATTATTATTATTATTATTATTATTATTATTATTATTATGTAAAATATTTCCTATATTATCTCTACCGATAATATTGTGAATGAAACTAAAGAAGTTACTTCTTTGATTTTACTACAATTATTGTAACAAATCTCTATTTGACCATATTTTTAGGAACTAAGGTTTACACAATATCTTTCTCAAATAACAACTTTTTTTGGAAATTGAATTCAAATTTTTATTTAGCCGCCATTTTAAAAAAAAAAAAAATATACTAAGAAAAGTAACTTTGAAAATTTTAAGCAGGGATTTCAATACTACTAGTACAGAGCCCGTGCGATGCACGGGGTGCACAATTTTAAGGTCATTTATCTATTCTTATAATTATATAAATGAATAAAAAAATGTACGGGATATATATAGTACGTGACTTGTAATAGGCCAATGCACGGGGTGCACAATTTTAAGGTCATTTATTAGTACAGAGTTCGTGCAATGCACGGGGTGCATAATTTTCTAGTATGTGTAATAAAAATACATACCGTATGCATGAGACAGAAGCACTAAATGAGTCATTTCTACAGAGTTTGTCCGTTAAGTAGCTCCTGAACACGGGTGCACAATTTGTAGTACGTACCATAAAATCAGAAAAGATTTTCATACAATTTGATAATAAATTAGATAATAAATAAAACCTTTTTATTTTAGTAAAGATTTTACGTACTTTGTTTTTTTTTTACTTATCGGATGTTATAAAATTTTTTTGTTAAACCGATTTTATGGAATATAATACAAATACAATTAGAGGATTGAACAAAATCAGAACAGATTTTCATACAATTAGATAATAAAAAGGAATTAGATAATGAAAAGAAGGAATTAGATAAGGAATTTTGAATCTGACTTTTTTTTTTTTTGGATAGATAGACTTTACGTACAAATTTTGACTTCACTGATTTTATGAGATTTATTTTGACAAAATCGATGTTAATATGCAATAAGACAAATAAATAAAGTCTTTTTATTCTAGTAAAGATTTTACGTCTTTTTTTTTGACTTGTCAGATGTTATGGGATTTTTTTTCTTAAACTGATTTTATGGGATATGAGACAAATAAATAAAATTCTGGATAGAAATAGTAATACATTAATTACGTTGACTTTTCAATGTACTAAATTTGGTAAATAGGATACCTTATATAATAAGTATAAATACAAATAAATAACATGCTAAAATTTTAAAGAATAATTAATGTATTTTAATTTATTATCTAACCATCAGTAATATCATTTAATGATGTGATCATTATCTCTTAAATGATAAATAAAATATTTATTTAATTTTTTTTTTTATACTCAAATAAAAATTAAAAAATACTATCGACAAATATGAATTATAATATATATCAGTAAAATCATTGCAAAAGTTAATAAAATTATTTAAGGAAAGAATCTTTTTTATCATATTTGAATAGGAAATGTATATATGCAAGCAATTAATGCATATAGTAAAAAATTTCTAAATAAAGTATGCATTAAATGTGAGTTGACTTTTTTTGCTACTATTTTTGGTAAATAGTATGACTTTTAATATAAGTATAGAGGTCAAGGAAATCCGTCTCTCTATTATACATTAATAGATTTACGAAAAGCAAATCAATATATTTAGATATTTACATATATAATTCATAAATATAAATTATTTATTGAGGATGGGAGCTTATCTATATTTAGTATAGCATCTATTATTCTTGGAATATTTTTTTTCTTTGGTTAACAACATTAATTTGAATGGAAAAAAATCCTCAATTGCTGGGATATCTCAATTCAAAATCTTAATCTTTTGGCATAAGAATCTCCCAATTGATTACCAATAAAAATAGATTCTTATGAGATTAATATTTAAACTGAATTTAATTTTGGTATAGTAATCTCCAAATTTATAGACTCCTGTGGGATTAATATTTAAAATGAATTTAATTTTGGTATAAGAATCTTCAAATTTGTTACCATAAAAATCTCCATTTTTTTTTGGGATATCTCAATTAAATTTGATTCCCAAAGGTTTACGTGTTTTTTCTAAATTTCCACTAATAGTAAGTCAAAACATTTATTTTTTTAGTCGAACATACTATAAAATATTTTCCAACAACCTTTTTTATATTACTATAGATATAGATAGATAACTACACATAAGTTGTTTTCAAATTGATGGGGAGTTCATTTCTTTTCTTTTTTCCTTTTTTCGAAACCATAGATTTCATAATAAAAAACACAAAGATACAACTAGACATCAGTCAGAATAAGCCAACAGCCATTGAGCCGAACCTAGCGAGAGGACCACACACAAAAGTGCATCATAGAAATAGTCAAACTAATTCACCCTCTATACAACAACTAAACTAAACTAAACATTCCCACAAGAGAAAATCAAACTTCTAAAAAGAAAAATCACGCTCCTAAATAGAAGAATTAAACAGCACACCAACAACACCTAAAACAACACAGTAACAAAAATAAATACAGAATACCAGAATAAACCCTTCCACAAGCGACAACAAATTACGAAGTCACAAACACAACATTTAGAGACGACCGGCCACACGGATAGAAACCTAATCCGAATATTGCTCCAAAAACTCCAGAGGTGGCTAACTCACCTAATTGAAACCACACCAGACGACTAAATTCACCACCCGAGCGGATCACCTCGGACCAACGACCGGAGGCTAGCTCTTCTCTTCCCACACACCAACCGAAGACTACGGGCACCAAACACTACCACAGCCCACAACCCGCACTCGGCCCGACTTCCAAGTACTAGGGAAGAACGAGAAAAGAGGGGAAAAAATAACCTAACCCCGACCACGACCAACTCAAAGGAGACGGCTGGAGCCAGCTGCTCGACACCTCTCGATACCCGCCTGAAGCTCACCTGGACAGAGTCGACAGACGAGAGTGGCGAAACACTACACCAGAGAGGGGTAGACGAGTCTTTGAGCGACGAGCAGCACATACCGGTAACGGCTGGCGTCGTGGTGTCGCGAGGAGCCCGGAAAAGGGGAGGCACCAACAAAATTGAAGCTAGGGTTTTTTGATTTGCGATTAATATGGGACCCTGATGGAATTCATTTTTACAAACTCGTGCTTCATATGTTATTCAACTATTATTATTATTATTATTATTATTATTATTATTATTATTGTTGTTGTTGTTGTTGTTGTTGTTGTTGTTGTTGTTACTGTTGTTGTTGTTGTTGTTCAATAGTTGGAAGTAAGTTTGGGGAGAGTATAAATATAATAGATACACTATAAATAAGTTATTTTGAAATTGATGGAATCTATTAATATATAAAGAGGAATCCAAAAATTCCTAAAATAGTAAATAAAAATTATTCAGAAATCCCGCCTAAATCTTTATCAATAATAGAAATTTTTTTGAAAAATTTTGCATTATCCCGCCTATTAAAGCTTGATTTAATTTTGAAATTTAAAAAAATCTAATCTTAAATTGCAGGAAGCATATCTAACTGAGGTAATTATTTAGTATGTAAATCAAATCCGTTTTGTTAAGATAATTGACCACTCCTAACAAGTAGGAAACTCCCGTGCGGCTTAATAGGTCCATTTTATTTAAGTTGATTATAATTTGTAATTTATATCTTTTCAAGTGTAAAAAAGGGAAATTAATCAAAAAATTATGTTATTTCTTTTTATTTTTTTTATACTAAATACGACTTTTATCATTATCCACATAGAATGACGTGATGGAAGTTCTAAACCAAATAATGTCCACACAACTTTTCGATAACCAATTTTAGTTTGTTATATATAAAATTAAGGTGATATGATTATCAAATTTTAGCATATTTTTATATTAATTTGTCATAAGATATTGATGATAATTCGATAAATTGCTATACATTCCCCTTGAAATCAGAAAGATAATTGAACAAATATTGGTAAATAAAATTAAACGTTTTAATTTGATTATAGAGAATCAATTGATAAATTTGAACAATAAGGTAACCGACAACAAATCTAAAAAATTACGAGATACTATATATATATATATATATATATATATATATGAAATATATAAAGGAATTTGTTGTGTATTCCAAATTGGGATTTTAAATTTAAAAGTCAAATAAGTAATTATTCATAAGTTACGGGTCAATATTAACTTTGATGTAAATGAAATAGTCAATTATTTATAGCTTAATAAACTACTCAACTACTTAAATTGTTTTATTTGTAGTTGATAAAAGAATAAATTCGTTAATTAATGAAATAATATAAATTTTATGATTATACTTATTATCCGCATAGGTTTCTAAATATATGATAAAATTTTACTAAAATAATTATTTTATGAAATCTCATTGTAGTGAAATCGAATACCTAAATAAAAAAATTAAAATGACACTTATTTTGAAATGAATATAATGTAATTTATTATCAGTTATGTGTACCGTACGAGTTGTGCATTAATTTTAAATAGACACGTTTTATGTAATTATGCACAATTTAAATTTCGTATAATATTTATAATAAAGTAATATATGTACTATACTACATACTTATTTCATATTTTAAATTTATAAATATTATTTAATGAGCAATTTTAATTTTTATATATTAATGAATATCTCTTACATGTGCATCTCACGGGACTTGTACTAGTTAATGTGTTATTCAACTATCCTTTATGAATAAAAAATTATTAATTGTTTTATATTAAATATATTTTGCATACATGTCAATGGTAGTATGATAAATAAGAGATCTTTTACATATGTTCTTTAACCTTGGTTAACCCAGGGGAGGAACTAGCCAGTAAGTATCAGAGCTTAGAAGAATGCTCATAAGTATGGCACAATTCGTTAATTTGATAAATAAGTTGAGCTTAAACTTAATGTGCAGTTCTAGATTTTTTAGTTTAATTCGACTTGAATTAAAACTCAAAATTGACCCCCTGAAATTTGAATTCAACTTGTTAATTTTCATAAACAAGACGAACCTTATCTCTATGCTCTGATAGGTTAATTAATAAGTCCATCTCGACTTGGCACGATAAAAATTTGAGCCGAACTCAAACTCTAGTGTCATGAGTTCGAGTTCGGCCAAATTTGTTTACAATCCAATTAAAATAAATAAAGGGGCAAAGCATCTAAAATACCTCCAAAATGGCACCACCATCCCTTTTCTTGAAAATGACCTGTCACAACTTTTTTAAGTATTTTGTGGGTACTCTTTTTTAAATCTCTCTCCCTTTTCTTTATTGTTTCACTTAAAAGAAACAACATAATCCTTACCTCAAATTTCTCACGCCCAACCTTACCTTTTGTGGTGGTGAGTTGGTTTATGTCACATTCTTGTTTGATATCGAATTGGTATAGTCGAAATCAACCTTAAAAATGATTATTAAGTGATGCTTAAAATATGAATGATGAGATGAAAGAAGATAAAACAATTTTTTTGTGAACGCGTGTCTGATGGCTACTAACAGCAGGAACGATTTTAGTTATATTTACAAAAGACTATTTACAACAAATCCATACGAATCAGGGGCGGACCTAGGGAGGGGCCTGTAAGGGCATATGCCCCTGTAGGAAAAAAAAAAATGGTGTATATACACTTGTATTGTAAAAAGATACGCTAAGTTATTTGTTAAGTAAACTGTATTTCCTCCAAATTTGTATATAATTAATTCTTAGTTAAATAAAAAATTGGCAACTCTTACAAGAAAGGAAATATATATCACATTAATGCTTTTACAATTCGATTCTTGAGAAGATTTTTAATTTCTACTCAAATTGTGTTGTATTAATAAAAAAACAACACATGGTTTTCATTGAATTCGAAGAATGTACAGATCAAAGCTTGGAGCGTAAAGTTTCTTAGAGAGAAAAATACAAAAATCGGGGTGAGAAAAAGCGATTTCTCTTAAACCTAAAACACTTATTTATATTATGACTAAAATATAAAACATACTAACTTAAGGACCTAATTGCAAATAATGAAAAAAGGAAAAATTACAGATTTGGTTATAATCTATACCAAGTATGAGTACTTTTTAGAGCATTGAGTTCTTTTTGCATTGCTTCTTGCCTTAAGGGGTCTAAATTAGCTTGTTTATAAGTCTGAGGTTGAGTTATTTGAGTAATGGATGCAGTATAATATGCATAATCATGAGATAAAGAGGATATGCAAAGGAAATTACTAATTGAATATGGTGTACCAGGATTGTCTGCATGTATTGCCATTGAATATTTTGAAGAATGTGGCAAAGAATGGTTGTATATTTGTAAGTAATGTGGGGTTTGTCTATGTCCAGATGATCTTCTGAGAGATGGTGTAGATGAAGTAGTTTTTTGGTTTGTAGGTTGTGATGAGGTTTTTGTTTAGAAATGTTGAACGATAGACTGATTCTGTGGAGTGATATTAGAATCAACTAGCATTGGATTATCGAAGGTAAATGAAGGTGATCACTCATGAGCACGCCGATGGGGACACAAGCGCGGGTGTGGCAGAGAGGGCGACACTCGCGAGCATGCCGGCACGCGAGGTCGCAAGTGCATGAGACAAGTTAACGCGGCGCTCGCGAGCACGCCAGCTGGAGCGCGAGATCACGAGTACTGCAGGCAAGGCATCGCCGCGCTCGCGAGTGCGCCGGCTGGAGAGCGAGATCGCTGGTACTGGTAGAGCAAGACATGTTTTCGATCTACAAGGGCTCGAAAAGGCTCAAAATTGCTTGGGCAAACCGGGACTTCTCAGAAATTTCTTAGGACTTCTCGAAAATAGCACGGGACTTCTCAGAAATAGCTCAGTACAAAATGGCTCGGGACTTCTCAGAAATAACTCGAGTTCACTTGAAAATGCCCGCATCTCGAGTGGTTCAATTCTTCTCTTTCATCCTCTAAATAAACCTGGAAGTTACACTAAAAAGACATGAAAAAGTACACCAAAACATAAAACAAAAAGAAAGACATAAAAAATGCACGAAATGACTAAAATGGACCAGTTAGACAAGAAAATAATCCTAAAACCGATTCAACTACACACATAAAACACATAAAAAGAAGCACAAAGCCACAATAAATGTTTTTACACATGATCTTTGATGTATGATGCCATGTAAAGTATATAAGTCATGCAAAATGAACTCAATGCCATTATCAGATCTTATTGTTTTAATCTTTTTTTTTGAAACTGAGTGAGAACAAGATTGTAGAGGATTAACAATTGTTTTGTGTTAGATTTGTGATCAAAGGGATAAATCCATGTGACTCTACTATAATCATCAATAATGGTAAGAGAATATTTATGCCCAGAGTGAGATGACACAGAAAAGGGACCCTAGAGGTCACAATGCACAAGTTCAAAGGATTTTGATGTAACGGACAAACTGTTCTCAAAAGGTAATTTATTTTGTCTAGCAAAATGACAAGTATCACTTTGCTAAACATGCTTACCTTATCTGTGATATTCTCAGTCAGTATGGTAGTGAATCAGATCAACCTGTGAACTTTTTTTATTCTCCAAAAATACCTCTGATGGAACTCGGGGCCAAATCTGTGGAATTCTTTCTGGGATGAGTAGAGTCAGATCCTCTAGATGTCGGGGGTTGCCATTAGGCATTGGGAGATCTAAGAGAGATACATTTCACTTTGTGAGTGAGAGTGTGAGAAACAAAATTAGGAGCTGGAAAAACAAGTTTCTGAGTGATTCTGGAAGAGAGATCATGATTAAATCTATTATGAGTGCCATCCCTACATATGTCATGTCTTGTTTTAGGATCCCTATTTCTATTCTTAATCAAATTTTCTGGGAGATTGCTAACTTTTGGTGGGGGAAAAATGAAATGGGGGGAAATAGGATTCATTGGGTAGAATGGGGGAAGATTTCTAGGTCTAAAGAGGATAGGTGTATGGGGTTTAGAGATTTCAGAGCTTTTAATGAGTCCCTTCTAGTCAAACAATTGTGGAGAATCCAATCTTCTCCAAATTTGTTAGTGAGCAGAGTGTTAAAAGGGAAATATTATTGGGATATGAGTCTGTTGGAGGTTTAAGCCAAGAATGGGGATTCTTGGCTTTGGAAAAGTTGGTTAGGTGCTAGGAATACTTTCAGGTTAGGAGCTAGATTTGAGGTAGGAAATGGGAAGTCCATTAAAGTTTGGGATTCCCCTTGGATCCCAAACAACTCTGATTTCAAACCTAAGTGCTGTTTTTGGGAGGATAAGACTAGGGTTCAGAAATTTAGTGATTTGATTAGGCATGGAGGTAGGGAATGGGACAAGGACATAATTCTCCAAACCTTTCAACCCTCAGATGCTGCATTAATATTAAAAATCCCTTTGTCTAGACATAGGCAGAGTGATAGACTTATTTGGCACTGGGACTCAAAAGGTGTTTTTACTACCAAAGTTGTGTACCAAACCATTTTGCATAACAAAGGTAGGAATCAGAGTCATGCTTCTTCTAGTGGGCCCCCAAAATTGTGGAAAAAACTATGGCAAACCACATGGCATCTTCAAGTTAAGCCTAAAATCAATTTTTTTTTATGGAAATGCTGGTATGGCTTCATTGGAGTGGTAGGGCAGCTGGCTGGGAGAGGGATTGAATTAGATACCTTTTGCAGAGTATGTGGGGAAGGGGTAGAAGACTTAGCTCACTTGTTTTTCATGTGTCCAAATCCAAAACATGTTGGAAGCTTAGTGGGGTGGAATGGGATAGGTTGCACTCTGACTGTGACCTTTCTACAATGGTGGATGGAATTATACTCTCACAGAATGTCTGAAAAAAATGAAGGAGATGATTACCTATTCTGTTTACTTACTCTGGAACTTGTGGAAGGCCAGAAACAAATGGGTCTTCAAGGGTGACTGGTTTAATGAGCAAGAAATTGTGAGAATAGCTCACTCAGAGTGGGTGGAGTGGGATTCAAAGAGGCTGCAGATAGGAACAAACCTTATTTCAGAGGGGGCTCTTGGCAGAGTAAGATTGCCATGGTTGGTAATCAGTGCTCACTCATCTGATGAAGGGAAGTTTGCTGTGAATTGTACATGCACAGATGACAATAACAATAAACTGCAGTGGGATGGAGTTATAGCAAGTACAATTGGTGTTTGGGATTGCACAGAAGCAACCTTGCAGGCAGTCAAATGGGGGTCTAGAGCAGTACAAAGAACTTAAGGGATAACAGGGCACTTGCTATCTCAACTATACCAAGGCAGTGAGCTTATTAACTGAAGCAGTGCCTACCAGTTATAATTTTGCAGCCTTAGTTGAGGAGATTAAGGTTTTGTTTGAATGTTGTAATATTGTTAAATGTTTGGATTTTTAGTTCTTGTTTGTTAGACCATGTTGGTCTTTGAGGGGGAGGTTTAACCTTTCTCAGATTTGTAATCTGTTGATTGCGCGTTTGTACCAGTACTTCGTATTTGAGTAATACAATTTGTTTGTTTGTCTTGGAAAAAAAAATGACAAGTATCACAAGGTATGCTAGTAAGATGTTTACATTTTGAAGTTGAAATTGAGCAAGTTCATGAAAAGATAAATGACCTAGTTTGTTATGGCAAAGTTCAGATAATGAAGGTAAAAAAACAGACTTATCAAGGCCTATTACATGATACAGAAACAAACTTATCAAGGTCTATTACATGAGTATCATCAGTATGATAGCTTGTAATAACATTTGCAATTTTTACATAGCTAGAATCAGAAAAAGACATATGGTAGAGTCCATTTTTAGCCTCAACAAAACCAATCATTTTGTTGATTTGCAGGTCTTGTAAAGTACAATAAGAAGATGCAAAGTTGACAAAACAGTTATTTGAGGCAGTTGGTTTGGATACTCAGATAAGATTAAAAGTGAAAGAAGGGACATATAATACATTGCGCAACATAAGATTAGGCCCCAAGTTAACTTGTCCCACATGGCATGGACAAGTACTTTGTCCAATTATGGAGTTTAAGCAATTGAAGTTTTTAAAGGAGTAGAATAATAGAAAGTAGGACCATAAATCATGTGGTCTGTAACACAGTGTCAAGAATCCAGGTGGTGTTATTAAATTTTGTAATTGATTGACAAGAAAGAGATAATGTACCTTCTTGTTCTATGTGAATAGTGGCAAAAACAGGGGATAACTCAGCCTGAGCCTTGTCCAGTTTGTTAGCAAAGGACCTTTTGTATTCTAAAAACTCCAAATGTCAGTCAAAAAATTTGTGGATTGTTTATGAGGACTGGAAGTGGAAGTGTTAACATCATTTGCAAATGAGAGGAATGTATTCTAAGACCTCTAGGACCCACCCAGTTAGCAGGATAACAAACAAGTTGATATCACTTTTCTGTTAGGTGATTGTAACCACAATGATCACATTTCAACCGTTTCTTATCTTTGGGTGCAGATTTTTTAAAGTATTTTGAAGTAGACTCCGTTAACATGGCAACAGAATCAAATGATTTTGAAGGTTGTTGTAAACTTCTTTGGCTTTCTTCTTGTAATAGACCCTAGACAAAATAGGCAAAGGTGAAGACAACAAGAAGTGACTTCTAAGAGCAGAGTACGAATCATTTAAGTCAACTAGAAATTTCATAATTGAATCACTTTGTTGTGTCAAAAGTCATAGATTCAAATATATTGCAAGAACACCGAGACATTGCACCACACACACATTTGAAATATGTCTGTAAGTTATGTACTCATCCCAGAGTGATTTAAAAGCATTATAGTAGTGAATGATGCTTTGTGAACCCTGATCCAAAGAACTAAGAGCATATCGAAATTTAATCTCATCCCAAACACTTTGAGCGTCAGAAAAGAATGTTCAACTTCAAAATACCTAAGCACAGGGGCGGATCTAGCAAAAATATTAAAGGGGGCCAAATTATATAATGAAAAAATATAAAATATTATAACGAAGAGTGCAAATACAAAAACAACCCTTCATAGTCTTTCTTTACGAGTTTTCATGGTCTGATATCGCTCGATAATAACATCATTATTAATTTTCAAGAAGGTTTCCTTTCTACATAAACTAGTAGTCTATCATTTAACCAATCATCACTCATTCGATTGCTCAACCTATCCTTAATAATATTCATTGCGGAAAATACTCGTTCCACACTAGCTGTTGCAACCGGCAAAACCAACGCCAAAGTTAACAGTTTGTAAACCAAAGGAAACACCTTGTGCTTCTTCGTCTGCACCAACTTCTCTGCAAGTTCACCGAGTCCTTTCAATTCTTTAAACAAACTGTTGAAGCGCATATTAACAATATATTCTGCAACTGATCATCAAGAGTAAGAACATCAGATATAGAAAAGTTTTGAGGATAAGACCCGACCATCTTGACTGATTTCCTCTTGTCGAAAGCAGAAAAAGAATCTCGTGAAGATAAACAAGCTATACAAAGTAGCAACTCCGTACTAGCCTTCGAGAAACGATCATGTAATTCTTGTAGTTGCAAATCAATCACAGCACAGAATAAATCCACTCGGTAATGATGCAAATTCGTTATTTTGGGTGCATTACGAAGTGGACGACTGCAGGGATCAAAGCGAATAAACATGCTAGTCATATCGGGGACATTAATAGAATGTTTCTCACAAAACTTACAAACCTCGTCAAATAATAAATCCCATCCACTATCTCTCAACTCTTGAAGCCGATACCTACAAACTCTAACCAAATCCATTGCATTCACAATATCTTGGTCTCTCATTTGTAGCGCTTGGGACAACTTAATCGATATTCCCATAATGTTTTTCATCATATGCAAATTTAGCACAAATTCAAAGCAATGAATCGACTTCAATAATATCTCCACCTCTACCTTTTGGATAGAAGTAGAATAATCATCCACATAGATCACATCAAGCAC
>CACSLK010003174.1:3154073-3168890 GCA_902706635.1 Striga hermonthica
CGACTCGAACTCCCTTCAAGCTTAGCCAACACTACACAGATCCTATCAACTAATTCTCCGGCCACGTCCCGTGGACTTTAATAACCTACACTTACTCCCTAAGTGTATAAATTGTAAAGTAGCTTTGGATGAAACACAAAGAACTAAATAAAAACAGCTTCAGTCCTTGAGTTAGTTCGAACTCTCAGACTGAACTGTGTACAACTCAACTTGAAAACAGAAAATATGAAGCTCAATTATTGCTCTATAAATCTTCAAAACTCTGCCGCAGCAATAAGAGCTTGCATACGGGTATTTAAAAAGAATCTCCTTAGGGTTGGAGTCTTCTACAAGGCACAGGACTCCAACCTTGATTTCCTTCCACATAAATAGCTTATTTAAGGTAAGTAGATCTCCTCTTCTCTCTCCATAATCTCCCCCACAAGCACGGCTCTCCTTTCCTTTATCACTAGCACTTCCAATTTCCTACAAAATAAAATACCATAATAAGATCCACAATATCTTATATATGGAATAGAATAAACTTAATTAAGGAAATAAAATAATTGAGGATCTTCCCTTTTTTATGTAGTTCCAGGTGCTTGTTCGAACCAACGAACTAATGCCAAAATAAAATATCTTTCAATCTCCCCCTTTGGCAGCTAGTTCGAAAATAATAGACATCAAGATCTCCTGAAATGAAAACAACAAGCACCAAGAGACTAATCACATTAATAAGTTAGATCACACAGAAATATTCTACGGGCAGTTCTCCCCCTCAGTACCTGCAATCAGTACAAGGAAGTATAACAAAAATGGCATCAATTAGAGAGATCAAGATCACCAAACTGATTATTCATAAAAACAAAGTACTAAACCATCATCAAAAGCAAATAGTAGCAACCAAGACATAGCATCAAAAGCAGACACAAAAAGAGGTTCTTAATTACAATAAGACCTCACTACAGCACTAAAAAACACACAGCAGAAGAAGCACTACTCCTCATCTTCATAGTAGTTAGCAATGGCATCATTGGTGCTATCTTCCTCAGAGTCAGATCCTCCATCATCCTTCACAGCAGTTTTTCCCTTCTCCCCCTTTTTTGAACTACGGGATGCCGAAGGGTCTGTCCCCGCAGTCTTTCGAGTGGTCCCCTTAACCGCCTGCAACACTTGCTTGAGATAGGCCTGCTGAGCTGCAACCCGTTTAGCTATCACGTCCCATTCACCAAGCTGTTGAGCCACAAATTCTCCCCAGTTTTTAGGAACCAAGGAGGGAGCCAGTTCCCGTGTTACCTTGGAGGTTCCCTTTTCATTGAGAGTACGAGCACTCACGGTGAATGCTTTGCCCGGGTTCTCAAGAGAATCTTGATAGCGAGGATTAACAGCAAAGTTGTGGGCACTCAAGAAAGACCAAATAAGACAGGGAAAAGGGAGGGTCTTGCGAGATTCAATATTTGTAACAAAGGTATGAAGGATATCAAAGAACATATGCCCAAAACTGAAAATCTGCCCAATCATAACGCAATAGATCACCTTACTCTGGGACTCAGTGAGAAGAGTTTTATTGGAAGTTGGAGTCAAATTCCCAGCACCAATCTTATGCAACAGATTGGCAACCAAACAAAGTGAACTAACAGGCAAATTAGAACCAGGCCAAGTATCCAATTGACTAGAAGTAAGAACTTTGGTCATGGTATCCAGATCAACATCAGAAAAGGAGGAGTTATCAAGATCAGAAGGTAGGCCCAAATGAGTATTAAACAGATTGGGAGACACATCAATCACACGATTGCGAAGAAAAAGCTTGTGAAAACGGGGACTATTGAGATCAAACACAGCAGGGGTGAGATTAGCATAAAACTCTTTGACAACTTGCCCACAGAAGGGTTGAAGATCAGACACAGTTTTAGACAAACCCACAGACTCGATCAAACGAAGAATGCCAAGATCAGCAAACTTACCAGCTCCACAGCACGTTCGGACCAGAAACCATAGGAACCAAAAGAAACAAAGCGCTCATGAGCCGCCTCAGTATAGAACCGATTAGTGAAGGTGTTCTCAAGATCATAAGCATCGTCCTCAGGTTCTGGCGGAACCAGCGGTGCATCAATGGATTCTTTGCCACGGCGGCGAGTTGAGCGACGAACAGTCACCTTTGATGGTGGCGTGGGCTGATCAGAATGAACATCAACGAGAGTTGCAGCTGTGTCTTCCTTGTCTTCTTCGCCTGCTTTGGTTGTGGTCTTTGACGTCGTCTTGGTAGCAGATTTGCTCGCAGATGTTGGAACAATAGACGACTCCCCCTGAGCATGAACCGCAAGGGGCTCAACAAACCCAGAGAGACCAGGGACTCCAGTGGCCAGGGGAGAGATCTCAAGATTTTTCTCGGCATTGTCGGAGTTGGGCGGAGAACCAGATGAGGTTGCAAAGATGGAACCCGACTTCTCATGTTGTGGCGACTCAGGAGATGGGGATTTAGCCGGCGGAGGAGATGGTTCACGAGCAGAACTTGTAGAGAGGGATAGATGACGGCGCTTCAGCCGCTTCTCCTTGTGTTTCTTAAGGCGCTTCTTCGACTTGTCCTTGCTACCGGCCATGGGAGAAGGAACGGCGATTGAGTTTTGGGAAAAGTAGGGTTTCAGAGGGTTTGAGAATATTGAGAGAAGAAGACAATATCAGATGAAAAAGGAATGATTGAGATTTAGAGAAACGTGAGAGATATAAAGAGTTCTAACAAAGATAACTGCAAAAGGTGGTTTCCGAGATTCAAGGTGAGGAGAGAGAAAGAGACGTTGCAACTTGGGGCGGTTTATGGTAAGAAACTGATCCCTCCAAATCCAAATTCAAACACAATACAACCTCTCACACAAATAACTTCTCACATTATTTCGATTTTTAGGAAAGAAATCAGATTTCATACTTGAGCACATATTCTTCACAAAATTTTAGACTCAAATAGATTATGTTCAAAAAGGAAATCATATGCAAGTATGCCTAAATTATGAGAAATAAAAATAAGGTAACTAAATTGCACACAAAATACACCAGATTCAAAAAATCTTTTCCTTCTCAACTTAGACAAAATCGATGAAAATAGCCCAAGACCAACTTTGATATTCAGATTTCCCAAGGAACACACGATAAACGGATATATGTATATACACAAGGTAGTGCGAACCACAACAAGAACACATGCCTTATTATTCATAGTGCGTTTCACTTAGTAACAATCACTGCAATAGTGAATGTCAACCCCACTACTTTGCACCACGATTTTAAGCAAGGATCCTCCATATATTATTATTATTTTTTTTTTTTTAAAATCAGCACTACGTTTTTTTATGAGGGTGGCCACCTTATCGCTCCAAGTAAGAACATCACATAGAAATATGCAATGCGTGTCACTAGCTTACGCCCTTTCTCAACATTTTCTGTCCCAGACGCTCTTTTCACAGTCGATCCCACATTGGAGAAACGAACCATGTGCTAGCTATCGCTCTAGATCATTTATGAGAAGGCAGCTCTTTGTGACAAAAGAAAAAAAATACTGAAAATAAGTATGTTCCTCGGTACCATAAGAACACGCAGTCAGTCTTAAACCATCAACACTTCTCAAGTTTTCAGAAGAGTTAGAACTTCAATCAAGAATTCAGTGGTGAAGAGAATGCAAAATGCACGTTATGCCTAATGCAACATACCCTATATGCTTACACGCAATGCAATAGATATTTACTAGTAATATATAATACAATATAATATAATGCAAAGTCACACAGGCATTCAGAATGAACAGATCCCTAAGGATTTCCTTAGAGAAATGAACCTTTGAGAATCCAGAGCCTTAGTGAAGATGTCAACTAACTGGTTTTGTGTAGAAATATGCTCAAGCACAATCACCTCATTCTCAACTAAGTCTCTAATAAAGTGATAGCGTATATCGATGTGTTTAGTCCTAGAGTGCTGAACCGGATTCTTAGAGATATTAATGGCACTAGTATTGTCACAAAAGAGGTTCACGGTTCTTACCTCTAGTCCAAACTCAATCACCATCTGCTTCATCCACATGAGTTGAGAACAGCAACTGCCAGCAGATATGTATTCAGCTTCAGCTGTCGAGAGTGCTACGCAGTTTTGCTTCTTACTAAGCCAGGAGATGAGATTATTGCCAATGTAGAAGCAACCACAAGAGGTACTGCGTCGATCATCGACGTTCCCAGCCCAGTCTGCATCACTATAACCTGCAAGACTAAAAGACGTGTCTCGTGAGTACCAAATACCCAAGTCTGATGTACCATGCACATATTTGATGATGTGCTTTACTGCCTTCAAGTGTGATTCCTTAGGATTGGCTTGGTACCGAGCACACATCCCTACACTAAAACATAGATCAGGTCTACTGGCAGTCAAATAAAGCAAACTACCGATCATGCTTCTATAAAGCGTAAAATCAACAGAAGTTCCAGCATCATCCTTGGAGAGCTTAGAGTGACTCCCCATAGGAGTTGCTGGGTACTTAGAATTTTCAAGACCAAATTTTCTCACAATATTCTTGGCATATTTGGTCTGATGAAGAAATATTCCCTCCTTAGATTGTTTAACTTGCAACCCTAAGAAGTAGGACATTTCTCCTACCATGCTCATCTCAAATTCTTTAGACATGTGAGTAACAAAATCATTCACCCAAGTTTTCGAGGTAGAACCAAAGATAATATCATCTACATAAATCTGTACAATGATAATATCTTTATTGGATTTTTTAACAAAAAGAGTTTTATCAACTCCCCCTCGAGTATATCCCATTTTGACCAAAAACTGAGTTAAGCATTCGTACCAGGCACGAGGAGCCTGTTTAAGTCCATACAACGCCTTCTTTAACCTGTAAACATGGTCAGGGTGATGTGGATCTACAAATCCTTCAGGTTGCTTAACGTAAGCAACCACTTTCAAAAAACCATTCAAAAAGGCAGATTTTACATCCATTTGATAGATCACAAAACCAAGCAGACATGCAATAGATAAGAACATCCTAACAGACTCTAGTCGAGCTACAGGGGCAAATGTCTCATCAAAATCAACACCCTCCTCTTGGGTGTACCTCTGAGCCACAAGACGGGCCTTATTCCTAGTAATCTCTCCTGATTCATCCGTCTTATTTTTAAAGATCCATTTTGTTCCAATGACATTTGAATCAGAAGGTCTAGGGACAAGTTCCCACACATCATTTCTCACAAATTGTTCAAGTTCTTCATGCATAGTCTGAACCCAAAAATCATCACACAGAGCCTCTTTAGCATTTCTAGGTTCCAACTTAGACACATAACATGCAAGGTGACACAAACCAGCCATCTTACGAAAATCAGGTTTAACTCCTCTAGTGTTACGTTCAGATAGACTTCCTATGATTTGATCCTTAGGATGATCTTTCTGAATCTTGGCAGAAGGATCTCGCCGAGATTCATCCAGATTTCCGGAGGATGTTGGAACAGCATATTCATTAGACTCCTCAGATTTATCATGTTCAAGGATTTCAGACTTAACATCATTTAGCACATTCACAGTTTCAGAACTTGACAATTTTTTACCACTGGACACATCAATGTTAATCACTTCAGGCACAACATCATATTCAAGACCATCATCAAAAACAACATTTATAGACTCCATAACCACCTCAGTACGTAGATTATACACACGAAAAGCACGACTATTGGCAGAGTATCCAAGGAACTGACCTTCATCACTCTTGGATTCAAACTTACCGAGGTGTTCCCTATCATTATACATGTAGCACTTGCACCCAAAGATGTGAAAATATTTCACATTTGGTGCCTTACCTTTCCATATCTCATATGAAGTTACTCCAGTCCCCTTCCTGCAATAAACACGGTTAATTATGTGGCATGCCGTGTTCACAGCCTCTGCCCACCATCTTAAAGACATGCCCTGAGATGCTAACATAACTCTCGCCATTTCGTGAAGGGTCCTGTTCTTACGTTCAACAATCCAATTTTGCTGTGGAGTGTAGGAGAAGAAAACTGGTGAAATATACCACGTGATTCGCAAAATAACTCAAAACCACGATTCTCAAATTCCTTACCATGATCACTCCGGATTGCCACCAAATTGGTTTGTTTTTCAATTTCAAGTTTTAACGTGAGTTTTTTGAAGGCATCAAGTGCTTCAGACTTATCTTTAAGAAAATCAACCCAAGAGAATCTAGAGAAATCATCCACACAGACTAGAATATATTTCTTACCGCTGTAGCTTTCAACCTGAATTGGTCCCATCAGGTCCATGTGAATCAGTTCCATGACGCGGTTTGTACTGACCTCTGCCAACCTCTTATGTGAAGCCCTTTTCTGCTTTCCCATTTGGCATGATCCGCAAATCCGTGGTTCTTCCTTTTTCAGCTTCGGCAATCCTCGAACAACCCCTGTGGAAGAAAGTTCAATCAGGTGAGGGTAGTTAATGTGACCTAGTTTTTGATGCCATAGTTCAGTCAAATCAACACTGGTTTTATTACATTTCAAGTCAAGTTCCATAAGATAGCAATTATCCCTGGACCTAGTACCAGTGAGAACATGTTTGTTTTTTTGATCAGACACATGACACTGAGTTTTAGTAAAGTTCACATACAAACCCTGATCACATAATTGACTGATACTCAAAAGATTTGCTTTCAGGTTTTGAACCAAAAGAACGTTTTTAAGTTTGGGCAGACCAGGAACATTCAAGCATCCAAATCCAAGAACTTTATTTTTTGCCCCATCACCAAAAGTGACAGAACTGGAAGAGACATGCATAATATTGGTCAAGTTAGATCTCAGACCTGTCATATGACGAGAACAACCACTATCAAAATACCAATCAGAGTTGGATGTGGATTTCAAAGCAAGTATGGAGGATAGACAAAGGTTCTTACGATCCTTAGGAACCCAAATCTTTTTCTGTTCATGGTTCACTATATCAACTTTCAATTTGGGAGCTTTCAAAGGAACACCATGAGGACTCCAGTCATTAATCTGTCCCGTATAAATATCATTATGCATTCTATAGCATTTGGGACGAATATGACCGCGAATCCCACAGTAGTGACAAACAGGTACAAAGTTCTTACCAGTATTCTTGTGCTGAACCTTTGGAGACTGTGACTTACCTTTCTTGGAGTCAAATGAGTGTCCTTCTTTAACAAAAGTTAGATCGGCCTTACTCAGTGAAGAGCTTGATTCTCCAACCTTTCCTTTCAGTTTCTGATTCTGGACAGTCTTACTTGGGTTGGATGAACCAATATGCTGACTCAGTTTTTGAACTTCAGCATATGATGCCCTTGGCTTGTTAATCATTCGAACAACTTCTTCACTCTTTTGCAATCTTTCTTCAAGGGTTGAACAGTGACTCCGAAGTGCCACATGTTCCTCCATTACCCGACCAAGTTCCTCCTTAAGAACCACTATTTCAGTTTCTCTTTCTCCAGCAAGACTTTGAACAGCAAACAGTTCGTTGCGCAGAGATTCAATGGTAAAACTCTGTTCTTCACTGGCCCGCTTGTTGAGTTTATCTCCGTGCTCAACCAGTGCCAGCTTTGCGAAACAACTGTTTAGGTCCTTGTCCTGTTTTCCAATGTGAAGGTCTGATCTGATGAGCTTCTCGTTCAAGTCAACCGTCATTACCCTCATCTTCTGGAGTTCGTTCCGAAGATACTCAATCTCTTTTTCACGTTCGGCATAACGTAATTCCACCGCCTTCATCTTCTGTTTTTGGGCCTGGTACTTGTTGATGATATCCCTTGCCTTGAGACACTTTTCAATGGCGTACTTGTGAAGTACAAGATTTTCGGCAGCAGGGTCTGAGAATTCATCAGAGTCTACCTCACTCAAATTTTTCGCGTAAGAACCTGCATCCGATTCAACATCAGTTAGATGAACAGAAGAAGTAAAGCAGTTGTACTCATTAAGAAGACATTTAGCAGAATTATTAGAGTAGTTAGAGTTCTCAGTCATCTCAGGTTCGTCCTCCTCGTCATCACTGGAGTCGGACCATGTAGCCTTGAACGTCTTATTCTTCTTCTTGAAATTAGGACACTCCTTTTGAAAGTGGCCAAATCTTTTGCATTCGCGGCATTGGTCTTTTTCTACTCCTTGGTTGCCATTCTGAGGCTTGTTAAATTGCATGCCAGACTTCCTTTCTCCAAACTGCTGAATTTGGTTTCTGCTACCTTCAAAGGACCTGTTTCCCTGAAATCTCCTTTTCTGGAATTTCTTCAACTTCGAAACATTTTTGGTAAGCACGCTGAGAGCCTTTGTGATTTCGTCAGGATCAAAAGATTCTTAATCGGATTCATCATTCTCAGCAACCGTAGTACGAACCTTGGCTTTTAGCGCAAGACCTTTCCCTTTGCTTATCCTCATAGAGTCAAAGCCATGGTTGATTTCAAATGTGCGAAGTTCACTTAGAAGATCATCGATGCCAAGCTTCTGAATCCTCTGAAAACTTTCTAGTGCAGTAATTTTAATCCCAAATCTGTCCGGTAGAGTTCTCATCAGTTTCTGCACTTGTCTAGCTTCTGGAACCGGCTCACCAAGCATTGCACTTTGGTTAACCAGATCGCAGAACCGAACATAATACATGTCAATGGTTTCATCCTCCCTCATACGGATCTCATCAAGTTCAGTTGAGACTCTTTGGAGCTTTGATGTTTTAACTGCATTCGTGCATTCGAATTGTCTCTCTAAGATCCTCCAAGCTTCTTGAGCAGTCGTGCACTGGATTATTATCTTGTGCCGGGTGGGATCTACTGCAGACATAATGGCATATAAGGCTCGAAAGTTAGCCTCTTCTGCTTGCCTTTCATCGTCGGTCCAGATGCTCCTTGGTTTCTCAACCAGTACTTTGGTGGTTGATGACTTCCCATCCGATGACTCACCACCCTTAGTTTCAGCAGGAACTTTTTCTTGAAGTGGTAAAGTCCAACCATTTTCAACAGCCTGCCATGTTCCTTTACCAAGGGATCGAAGGAAGATCACCATCATGGATTTCCTGTACGAGTAGTTAGAACCATCAAGAAACGGAGGGCGCGTAACAGACATCCCATCATGACTCATGGTGCTCGATACACAGTCCCAAGGATCTTTATCCCGTAGTTAGAACAGGAACACTGCTCTGGTGCCAATTGAAACGTATACTTATTATGGAGTGCGCTTAATGGTGGTACGAACTGAATTAAGAACTGAACAATGCGGAAGCAATAAACCGAAGATTTTAAAACTCTTCAGGGAAGCGTCCCACTTCCCCTCAGAGCTCTTTCATTGATAGATCAAACATACACATAGCTTGGACTTACAACGACTCGAACTCCCTTCAAGCTTAGCCAACACTACACAGATCCTATCAACTAATTCTCCGGCCACGTCCCGTGGACTTTAATAACCTACACTTACTCCCTAAGTGTATAAACTGTAAAGTAGTTTTGGATGAAACACAAAGAACTAATAAAAACAGCTTCAGTCCTTGAGTTAGTTCGAACTCTCAGACTGAACTGTGTACAACTCAACTTGAAAACAGAAAATACGAAGCTCAATTATTGCTCTATAAATCTTCAAAACTCTGCCGCAGCAATAAGAGCTTGCATACGGGTATTTAAAAAAGAATCTCCTTAGGGTTGGAGTCTTCTACAAGGCATAGGACTCCAACCTTGATTTCCTTCCACATAAATAGCTTATTTAAGGTAAGTAGATCTCCTCTTCTCTCTCCATAATCTCCCCCACAAGCACGGCTCTCCTTTCCTTTATCACTAGCACTTCCAATTTCCTACAAAATAAAATACCATAATAAGATCCACAATATCTTATATATGGAATAGAATAAACTTAATTAAGGAAATAAAATAATTGAGGATCTTCCCTTTTTTATGTAGTTCCAGGTGCTTGTTCGAACCAACGAACTAATGCCAAAATAAAATATCTTTCAAATTATTTCAAAACTTAAAACAAAAAAAAAATCCATTTTTTTATTCAAATTTAATTACATTTTTTTTAATTAGCACTCTAATATACACTACTCTACTAATATTATACGAGTATAGTATAGTATTCTTATTATAAGAATTAACTTAAATTATTTTTCGAAATCTTTTCCCGCCATGCATTAATTACACCCAATTTATAATAATTTTGGACAAGTCCATATAAGCATTAATAATGATTAGTTTTAACATACATTAACAATCTCAATTAATGAAATCTATTCTAAAACCACATATTTTGTAACCTTATCCGATTAAAGTTGTTATTTAGTTTACGAATAAAATCGTACTAGTACGTATCCCGTGCGATGCACGGGACAAAGATATTAAATGAGTTATTTTCACAGCCTTGTCCGTTAAAGTCTAAAAAGTAATAATGTTAGTATCTATTTTCTACCTCTTTTAATCAACGTGAAGTCTATAAAATTATTAAGCCGCCCTCTAGCAAATATGTATGGAGTTATATATTCGTGTCTCATAAATCACAGACATTATGAATAACATTACAAATTATTCATTCAAACTTGTATTCATTGAAAATATGTTAAAATAGTTTATATAACAGCCATTAAATACCACTTTCAATATATTTATAAATAAAAAGTACATAAATTTTCTGGTGTGTTCAAATTTAAAATATCAGAAAAACGATGAACAAAGAAAACAAAGTCAGGTGTTGATTTCAAAGTTAATACCCTAATCGTTGACTGAATAGAAAAGCCCTAATGAGACAATCGGAGACTGCTGCTGACCCGCCGGATGACCAACGGCTTGTTCCTCCCGATCAGCGCGAGGGTGAGTTTCCGCGACTCTCCGAGGCTTACTCGCACCCTTCTCTGTCCTTCGCACCGTCTAAGAAGCGTCGGTCTACGGGAAATTTTGACCATCCTCCGATTGAACCATCCCGTCCATCCTCCCCGAACCTCCGCCCTGCTTCGCCCAAACTGAGTTTTCGGGATTTATTGAGTAAAAATCGCTCGCACGTAACGATCCCTTCCGCCGAGGAGGGCGCAGACTCCATGGAAAGCGGCATCACTGTGGTCATGAATGGTAGGTCAGGGAAAATCTCCTTCTCTGACCCCTTTTGGGAATCGCTGATCCATGACTGGAAACACGCGGTTGTGGTCCGGTTGCTCGGCCACCATATCTCGCTCTTGGTAATGCATAATCGTCTTTATTCGCTATGGCCATCGATTCGCAACCATCCGATGATGGACCTGGATAATGGGTTCTTTGTGGTCCGCTTTGACACACCCGAGGATCAGCTCCGGGCTCTCACGGATGGGCCGTGGGTGATCGCTAACCACTACCTCCATGTCCAACCGTGGTCAGTCGATTTTGATGCAACAGACTTAAGCACGCAGTCTGTTGTAGCTTGGGTTCGGTTTTCGGGCCTTCCGGTGCAATATTATAACTATCAGGTCTTTCGGTCCATTGGGCAGATAATTGGGAAAGTGGTGAAAATTGACTATCAAACTGCTGCTCGTATCCGGGGGAAGTACGCCCGGCTGGCTTGTCTCTTAGACCTCTCCCAGCCGCTTTGTTCGGATTTCATTATTGGAGACCGGGTACAGCGTGTTGAATATGAGAACCTTCCGGACATTTGCTTTTCATGTGGTACCTATGGCCATGCAGCAGCCCTTTGCCCTTTCTCGAAGTCTACTGAGAGGGGTCAGCACCAGGAGGTACCACACACCGAGAAGCCTTCGGGGGGTACTGTGAATAGTGGAGGGGCTGCTCGCGAAAACACCGCAACTCAAACAGGCCTGGCCCGTGGATGATAGCATCTAAACGAACACGGCAGTACACTCGGGCTCCACAAAATCGTGCGGGCCCTTCAAAGCATAATGGATCAGTGGGGTCGGGATCCCGATTTGACACCTTGCTTGAGGAGGATGAAGGGGACCCAGAGACAAATATTCCGGCTGCCCCCAATGGAGACTTGGTATTCACCGCTCGTGCCGGGGAGCAAGCAAAGGGTCTTGGTCCGAAGGTGTGGAAGCCTAAGAGTCTTTCGCGAGGGCCCAAGCCGACGCATACGGCGACTAAGGTGGCCAGGGATGACAACTTACTGGGGAGTGAGACAACATTATCGAAGCCTCAGGGACGCCCAGAAGCGGTGGGCCGTAGCAGTGGTTTGAGTCGGGAGAGTACTGTGAATCGTGGGAAAAGTGTGGCTCAGGATGGCTGTTTCATGATTCCCGCCGTTAGTGATCTGGATCCTACCAAGCACCAAGCCGTGACTTTTGTTACTTCCCAGCCTGTGGAACGCGACATGGTGGAGGTATCTCACTCATCGATTGTTGTTCCCCCATCTCTCCAGGAGGATCCACCGGATGCATCACAATCGCTTTCGGGTGAACCAGACTACCCCATGGATGAGGGTGGGACATCGGGAACTAAGGGCATCGTTAGCCCTATTTTGGATTGAGGGTGCCGTCCTTTCCCTGTTTGTAGTGCTGATGAATTTTTTAGCATGGAATGTGCAAGGAGCAGGCTCAAGTAGATTCCGGAGGGCCTTCTCTACTATTATTACTTCTCACCAACCGGAGGTGGTAGCTGTCTTTGAACCTAAGATTAGCGGCAGTAGTGCCGATTGTTTTATTCGGTCTTCGGGTTTCACGCGGTCCTTTCGCGTGGAGGCCTCTGGCTTCGCCGGAGGTATTTGGATCTTGTGGAAAGAGCCAGCTGAGGTGACTATCTTGCAGTGTCACAAACAATTTGTTCATCTTCATGTCATGATGGCGGGTAAGGAATCCCTGGCTACCTTTGTCTATGCTTCGCCCCAACCGTCAAGGAGGAGGGTCCTATGGCGCCTTCTCCATGATCTGGCGAGGTCCATTCGAGGTCCGTGGTTGATTGGCGGCGACTTCAACAGCATCCTCCGGCCTTCTGAAAAATCTGGTGGCTCCCCGCATGCAGGCCGGATATGTACTGCTTTTTCTGAGTGGGTATTCGACCATGGCATGCACGAGGTTAAGACCGATGGCACCCAGTTCACTTGGGGACGTCGGGATCTATTAAAGAAGTTGGATCGTTTTCTGTGTAATGAGGAGTGGCTGGATCTTTTCCCAGAAGCATTCGTCATGCATGCTCCTCGTATCCAATCGGACCATAACCCTTTGGTAGTGAGATGTATGTCTGGGCGACGCCCTCCGTCGGGAACCAAGCCCTTCCGGTTTTTAGCCCCATGGCTCTTACATGAGGGATTTAAGGACGTGGTTTCCGAATGTTGGCCAGCGAATCGACGGTTTGTGGAAGCGGCCACCTCATTCACTAATGTGGCTAGGGATTGGAATTTTCGCACCTTTGGCAATATCTTTCAAAAGAAGAAGAAGCTACTGGCCCGGATCGGCGGAATCCAACGTTCCCAGCAGCACCGTCAGTCATCAAGCTTATCCCAGTTGGAGCGGACCTTGAGCGCTGAACTCGAAGACGTCATGCTCCAGGAGGAGATTCTCATGATCCAGAAATCCAGGCGCGATTGGACGTTGTTTGGAGATAGAAATACTGCTTTTTATCACAAGCAGGTGAAGGCGAGGAGGCGCCGTAATATAATTGTCGCTTTAAATGACGATGCTGGTAATTTGGTGAATAACGAGGAGGAGCTCCAACGAATGGCGACTTCGTACTTTCAGTCTATTTATCAAACTGACCAGCCGATGCCCACCCCGCACGCCTCTTGGTCGGATTTTCCGCCCTTACGGGCTCACGAGGCGCGGCTACTCCAGAGGGAGGTGTCGAATGAGGAGATTTATCGTGCCCTACAGACGATGAACCCTTTGAAGGCGCCGGGCCCTGATGGCTTAAACGCGCTGTTTTTCAAGAGCCAATGGGAGATAGTGGGACCGTCCGTCTGTCAGGTGATCAGAGATGTGATCCATGGTGGTGTCATGCCGACCGAAATCAACAAGACTCTTCTGGTCCTTATTCCCAAATGGGACCATCCCGAATCGATTCAACATTTCAGGCCTATCAGCTTACTGAATGTAGTGTATAAACTTATGACAAAGGTTCTCTCTAACAGACTTAAGCCTCTCCTCCCGGGGCTCATCGGAATGGCTCAATCGAGTTTTGTTCCGGGCCGGCATATTCATGATAACATAATTGTTTGCCCAGGAATTGATTCACTCCATGTGAACTAAATCTGGCCCCACGGGATACATGGTGGTTAAAGTTGATCTCGAGAAGGCGTACGATTTCCTTAGATGGGAGTTCGTTGAGGCTACCCTTCACTTGGCGGGCCTTCCCTCGGCCTTTGTGAAGGCGGTCATGACTTGTATTGCCTCTGCCTCCATGCAAATTATGTGGAATGGGGTGCCGGGGGAAGCATTTCGGCAGTCGAGGGGAGTCCGTCAAGGAGATCTAATCTCCCCGTATTTGTTCGTTCTTTGCATTGAACGCCTAGCTCATAACATTCAACGTGCTGTCAACCATGGTGAGTGGCGTCCAATCACTATCGGGAGGGGCGGCGTGCACGTTCCGTACTTACTGTTCGCTGATGACCTTCTCTTGTTCCTTGAAGCTTCGGTTGATCAGGCTGCCACAGTTCGGGAGGTCTTAGCCAATTTCTGTAATGACTCGGGACTGCGGGTTAGTGAGCCCAAGACCACGATTTTCTTCTCTAAGAACGTTCATCCTGTTGACTGTAACTTGATCTCGACTATGTTGGGGTATACGAGAGTGGACGACCTTGGTCATTATTTGGGGGTTCCAATCTTGCATGGTCGGGCCAAGCGACAAACTTATGCTCGTATTCTAGAGAGGGCCGAATCTCGTCTCTCCGGGTGGAAGGCGGCGTCCCTATCCTTGGC
>CACSLK010003174.1:3212702-3223950 GCA_902706635.1 Striga hermonthica
CGGACCTAAAAACCACAAAATAAAACACATAAAACACAATAAAATAAGGACAAAAACACAATAAACACCTACTGGGTTACTCCTTCTAGTACCAATTGGTTTTGGGATGAAACCCCGCTTGAGCTTCATCTGGACTTTTCCAGTCATATTGGTGTGCTTCATCTGCGTGCTACTGCACCCATTTTATCCGCGATTCTTACATGAATCACTACATAAATGACATAAAAATGTAATGAAATAGTTTTTTATATATAAATTTAAGAAATCATGATCAATTAAATAGCTGAACATAAATAAATTATTTTTTATTATAGCAATTAGTACGTAGTTCATGCGGTGAACGAGTAATTAAATAATAACTACAATGAAAGATGTGGGTAAACAATATTTTTATATTAAAAAATAATTATAAATTAAAGAACTTCATGTGATATATATAATTGAGTTAACATATATATATATATGTGTGTAACAAGGAAAGTCCATGCAAGTCTATGTCTCACATCAAATACATTTAGCAAAATAATAAATAAACCAACTTCACATACCTTTTGTCCCTATATATAGAGTGGCTCACTCACATACAAGGATATCATATCTCCATAAGTTTTTTTTTTTTTCTTCCACCAATTGTTTCAATAGCTTGAATACAATTTCCCCAAATCACTCATAGTGAAAAAATTGAAATAATGTATAGTGTTCGCTCAAGATCTTTGTTACTCAACATGATCATTTTTTCCCTACTCATTTCAAGCTTGGCTGCACGGTCCCGTTTCTTGGCCGACCGAGGATCACCCGAACATGGCTATGATGCGGCACGTGGCCGTTTATTGATCCGTAAATTAGGATTTGGTGAGGCTAAGTTTGAATACTATAAGAGAAGGGCAATGTTATTGGATGTTGATCCTACGAGGGATGCACCCGATGGACCAAATCCTCAACACAATTGATTTGAGTCAAATTATAAGTAGTCATTGTCTAAATTAAATAATGTATGCGTGCATGAAAATCTTCATAGCTTTCAATAGTTAGCTATGAACATTACTTGTATTGCCCCTTATTGCCAATTTCTATTGTGTATCATATTATCATGCATTATAGCTAAACTTGTTCTTGGATGTTACTTTTTTTTTTTTTCGAAACGAAAGGATTTATAACTCAACGAAATAGATACAATCGTATATGGCTACTAAGCCATAAAAATATACAACAGAAGGACACCCAAGATGAGGCCTTATCACAAAAATCAAAATAAACTTATTCTTGGATGTTACATGGGACATAAATTCAAAAGCATTTTAAACCAATTGGAACTAATGAGTACACACACATTTGAGCCCAAATTGACTTTCGAGCATTCCTGATCATGTACGCAAGCATACATTTTGGATTGTAACTGAAGTTGTCATCGAAGTGAGCTAAATAACATTACTCTGTGTGAATATGCCCGATCATGGCCCACATCGAGAGAGCGAATTAGCCTTTAATTCGACACTGAGAGATTTAGTTACAGATAATGGTTATGAACTTATGATGAAAACAATATAACAGTCCTTCCTGAAAAAAAAAAGGGCTAATTGTACGGGCAAAAAAAATTATAATCATGGCAAAGTTTTTAGGCTCAACTTCAAACTCTTTTAACAGGACTGAGTATGAGACTCGAAGAATTTTGAACCATTCTAAAAATTGAACCGAAATGACACCGAACCGAAAAATAACCATTGTCCATTTGACTTTCCCCGAAGCGAAAGAATAATTGGTACGGTTCTGGAAATTTCACAAATATCTGTACCGAGAACCGGACCAGACCGTCTCGTACCATACCGAATTGAAATTATGAACCGAATAAGAAAAATAGATGTATGATATTAATATATTTTGTGTCAACTTTGATCCTGTATAATTTGAAAAAAATTTAAATGGAAATAAAATATAATTATAAACAATTAAGTTTCACTTAAATTTCATGCTTAGTAATACTTGAGATCTACAATTAAAATTTTCCTGGTTTAAGAAACATATATTTAAAATGGTATGAAATGTTGAAGAAATATTTCTTAAAAAAAAATATTTAAATATTACTTAAATTTGTTGATACTAGTCTTATTTTATCGTGTAACTAACATGGTATGAAAGGTTAAAAAATATTACTTTAATAAAAAACTATATTATATGTTGTTTGAATCTTCAATTTTCAATGTAAGTTGCATAAATTTTGTCTTTAACTAAAATTTAGAGTTTTTTCTCCAGTTAATTTAAAAATAAAATCTTTAGTATGATAAAATATTGATGAATGTTGGATTTAAAAATATAAAAATTAAAATACAACTAGATGGCCATTAAATTGTTTTTTAAAATAATTAGATATCTCCGAATATCTAAACCGAACCGTTCCAAGAACTGAATCGAACCGAACCGATTTTTTTGTACGGTTCCAAAAATTGAATTTTAGTAATCTCCGAACTTCGACACGGTTCCAGAAATTTGTCAATCTCCAAACCGTACGTAATCAGGCTTACTTTTTTATGCTTATAAACCTTCAGGAGCCCTATAAAAATAAAATTGTCTCGCCCAAATATATAATGAAAAAGTAAAAAAAAAAATGCTTTTTCTTTTTTTTTTAAGAAAAAAAGATAAATTTAATATGAATATATTATATGTGTGTAAAATAAAATATAATGATTAAAGTTTATAGATATAAAAATAATATAATATCAACTGAATATGATTAGTATTTATATTTTAATTACGTTGGCCGGGGGATTGTGGAAAAAATTAAGATAGGAGGAACAATAGTTTTTATGAATATTTTTGTTTCATTAACTACTAGTACTAATACTCGTGTACAACATGAGTGTTGAGTTAATGAATGTATGTGTAAAGTTATTTATGTCTAATATCAAACCTAACTCCAGAGTAAAAAATAATATAAAAACAATATCACGAAACATAGATTTTCGCCATGACAGCATCCGAAGCGTGAGAATCTGCCACATAAACTGACTTTTATAGAACTAAAAAAATATATGTATAATTTTCGCAAATGCTGCCCAGTTTGTTGGAAATGTGGAAATTTAGGGCGTTGTTTGTTTCTTTAGTCGGTGACGGCCAATCGCCGGAAATTTAAGATGGCCTGAAAATGGAAACCGGGTTCGAGGTGGCCGAGGACTTGGATTTCTACAGAGGACGCGTCCACGTCTGGAGCTCCGCGGTTCGGCCCGGCCCGAATGTCTTCTCGGCCCGCATCCAGAAGACAATCAAGCAGGTGGTGAGTTTCGTATATGATGGGCTCAGTGAGGATTGATTTTCGGACAATTTGCAGCAGTATAAGTGTGAAATTGGATTAAAGCAGGGACGGACGCACATACATGAGTGGGGGGGCCATGGTCCCCCCCAATTTTTTTATTTTTTTAGTACTATGTATATAGAATGTATAGTATTATGTATATTTAATTATTTTGCCTCCCTTAAAATATAAATTAAACTAAATGATATAAAAAAAAATAAAAACACAGTCACAATTCCCGGGGCACGATTCCACTTACCTTACTTTTCCTTTAAAGCATATATAATATGTAATATAATAAATTAACTTAGTTTATTATTTTTTAAACTATTAAAGAAATAATTAATGTAAATCAAAAAAAGTTGGGAATTGGGATTCTCGGCCACTAAACATTTGAGAAAAACTTGAGAGCAGAAGAGGACGAATCGACGAGAGCACTGGACAACCAATTGAAAGAAAAAAAGAAAAAAAAAATATCAATTGAGATTTGAGCCATCATCTTATTGAATAATTTGTAAGTACTTTTTTCAATATCTTTATTTACGATCTTATTTATTTGTTCCTTTTGAGCCATTTAAGACTTAATAAAGTTGAATGTATGAGATTTCCTCTACTGTTTGAGCTTCATTGAAAAAATTTATATATGTACTGAAAAGCAATTAAATGATTGTTAAGTAGTTTGAATTAAATGTGAATTTTAATAAAAAAATTTGTGGAGTCCTCCCACATTGTACGGTGGTCCAAAATCAAATGGAAGAAGTGTATAGACTATTCTTAAAAATCTATAGTAGGTTTTTATTTATGAATTATGAAAATATTGGTGTACTTGTTACTGCCAACTTAACATTGAACAAATATACATAGCCCAATTTTACTTAAAAATATATGTCTTTATCGAAAAATATTTCGTCCCCCCCAATTCATTTTTCTGGATCCGTCCCTGGATTAAAGATTGGATTTTTATGTTTGATTGGCTCTGTTTTGATACTGTGTGAAGACATGGGTAAGTTGGAACAATAAAATACAGAGAAGATTAGCATGACACTACGCACGGATGACACGCATAAATCGAGAGAAAGGTAAGTTGGGGTTTTCTTTTATTTTATTTTTTTTTGTTATTTTTTGTGTTTTTTTTTTTTTTNTTTTTTTTTTTTCGGGTATAAGGTGTTTGATATTTGTTATGAGAGAGATTTATATTTTGGACTGGCTATTGTGATTGAATTTGTTCAAAGACTTTGTATGAGGCAGTTTTTGTGAATTGTGCAGGCATCATGCTGACATGAACATCACCTTTATATGGAATTAATGAAGTTAAAAATTGTTGAATAATAAAAGATTATATGTGATTCGGGTTATCATGCATATCTTGATAATGAGGTTGGTTCTTACAGATTTAATTTATTAGATTAATATTATTATAAATTAAATAATATTATTTTAAATTAAATAAAAAAATTTTTATATTAAACAATATTTTTATATTAATAAATTAATTAAATTAATATTTTTTAGATTAAGTAATATTATTTGAAATTAAATAAAATTATTTTAGATTAAATAAAATTTTGTAAAATTAAATATAATTATTTATCTATATTAAAAAATATTTTTTAATTAATTAAAATTATTTAAATTAATATTTTATAGATTGAATAATATTATTTTAAATTAAATAAAATTATTTTAGATTAAATAATACTATTTTATATTAAATAAAATTATTTTAAATTAATATTTTATAAATTATATATATTGTTTTAAATTAAAAATAAATAATTTTCTATTAATCAATATTTTTTAAATTAAATAAAATTATTTAAACTAATATTTTATAGATTAGATAATGTTATTTTAATGAAACAAGAATATTTTAGATTAAATAATATTATTTTAAATTAAATAAAATTATTTTAAATTAAATAAAAGTCATTTAAGACCAAGGATAATTTTATCACACCACAATGGCTGGATTTTTTTATCCCGCCAACAAGGATACATGCGTTCCCCAATTCTATTTAGTAAACGAGGGATAAGATTGGTTAACCAACCTTATCTCATCTATCAGGGCTAGTAAAAGAGGCCTAAGAGTATTTACGAAAACTTTGAAGAAAAAATATGATGCATTACACATCCCATGTAGGAGGTGTGATACGGTCTGGTGAACAGTTGTGATAAATAATCGGGCTTTAGCCTATGCAAGGGCTTAACATATTTGAACTAAACATTATATTATATAGAAAATATTAGAAAATTGTTTGATATCACACCTATAACATCCAACCAAACACACCCGAAATATACATAATATGTGATAGTTACACACACACACACACACACACACAAACACACACACACACACACACACACACACATATATATATATATATACTTAGACAATCGTACTCTTTTGACATATATACATACTTTCACACTAGCATGTCATACTTCTGTTTCTCTAATATTTTAAAATATGACATTTAAACTTGAAAGTATGTACATATGATGAAAGAGTATGTCTGACTAACCATTAAATAACATAATGTAAAAGTTGTTGCTTTAACTTCAAATATATCTTCTCATGAATTCTTTTATGATGAGGTGAATTTTTAGCACTTAATGTATTGATAATGTTGAGTTCACTTTCTAATGTCTGTTTGTTATGTTTTTGTGCTTATTTTTTTGTATTCTTTTTGTGTTAGTCGAGTCGTTTTTAGGTTAGTTTGAGTGTCAACCGATACATTTTGTCGTGTTTTATGTGTTTCGTTTTCGTTATGTCTTTTTGTATTTCGGCGTATTTTCAAGTCTTTTTGGTGTTGAGTAGGTCCAATTGGTCGAGGTTAGGAGAACGAGTCGTCTGAACCGAGCGAACCGAGTCAACCGAGTCAACTGAGCCGATTGAGCCACCCAAGCCGTCTCGGGCCATGACCGAGTCCAAACGCACGCACCTTCCCGAGCCAACGCAGCACAACCGCGCGTCGTGTCCCTATCGCCAGATGACTCGCGACCACGTGAGAGGTTCCGCGACCTCGAGAGTGCTGCTACCACGATCGCCCTTCGCCGCGAACTCGCGAGTGCTGCCCTTGCGTGCGCTGCGACCCGCGTCCCCCTCCGCGACATCGAGAGTGCCGCTGCCCACGCCCTTCGCCGCGACCTCGTGAGTGTTGTCGTGTCGCGCCCGCATCCTGTCACCTGTGCCCGCGACCAGCGGGATATTTAGAGACCTTGCGAGTTTTTGACAAATGTGCGTGTTTTTACTTTTTAGTGTGTGTTTGTATTGTATCTATAAATAGACATTGTGCTTTGTATTTTTGGAACAACCCCTCATTTTCCAACTTTTAAGTTGGGATATCTTCTCTATTTTCTCTCTTTTAAGTTGGGATATCTAACACCATGTTAAATTTTTTGTTGCTATCATACAATGAAGTGTACCTAGGTGGTAAAATGTTTCACCTATGACTGATAGGTCATGGGTTATTGAGTCCCCGAGAAGGGAAAGTGAGACATTATTGATCCTTTTTTAAAAAAAAAAAAGAAACAAAAAAAAACTACACTAATGTTATTGTTAAGCAGATCCAACAGTTAAGTAGATATACTTTTTAACAGATATACATACTTTCAAATTGAAATGTCATATTCTTAAAAAACAACCTAAATAAAGGTATGACATTCAGAGCATAGGTACGAATTTTTGTTAGAAACTATGACGAATTGACCCGTCTACTAATTAGGTCATCTCACGTAAGAATTGCTACTTTATATTAAGAAATCACTTAATGGGTTCATCTAAACAAATAACTCTTTCTTTTATGTATGAATTTATACATCGAAGAAGATGGTAAAAATCAAATTTTTAAAAGATATGCATACTTTCAAATTGAAATGGCATATTCTTAAAAAGCAGCCTAAATAAAAGCATGACATTCATAGCATAAGTATGAATTTTTGTTATAAAAGTATGACGGATTGACATGTCTACTAATTGCTTCGTCTCACGTAAGAATTGTTATTTTATATTAAGAAATCACTTGAATTGGTTCATCTAAACAAATAACTTTCTTCTTTTATGTATGAATTGATACATTTAAGAAGATGATCATTAAGAATCAAATTTTTATTCTTTTGACATATCATATCCAATGTGGACCAACAATGCATATAATCAATAGTCATGTATTAAAAATCATTAACTTTCAAAAGCATATATATAGCATTGGATATATAAACGGACAAAACTAACATGATCATGTTTGGATCAAAAATGGCATTAAAATGAAAATTAAGGTTAATTGTTTATTGTTAGAAGAATTAATAAAGGTTTTGTGGTTCTCATGTGCATTAGATTAGATCAACCCACGACGACCAAATGACGGCTGCTTAGTCAAAGGACAAAAATGGTGACTGGATAATTAACTAAAAACAGCAGCCCGATTGACAGGTCAGCTATTTGTTAAAAAAAAATAAAAAATAAAAAAAATAAAGATTGACAGGTCAGCTGGTTGGTCAATTTTATTTTGCATTTATTATTTAATTATAATGGCAAAAATTAAAAAAAAAAAAATCAAAAATGTGTGGGACTATCCATCGTAGATAATGTCACTTTCTTTGCTCGAAAAGTTATAAGGTATAGAACAGATATTGATCTGGGAACAATTCACATGTAGCTGACCTTAATTAGTTGAGATAAGATATAGACTCCCTACTACTACTATGGCTAGGGTAGGTATTATGGTATTAAATTAAAACGAGTTTGACTCGATTTGGCTCGAGCTCAGCTTGTTCATGCTCGAGTTTGGCTCGGCTTGTTTGATAAACAAGTCGAGCTTATTTAATGTTCGTTTGGTTAATAATTCGGCTCGATCATTCATACACACCACATCAACCTTAATTCACTATTCATCCACTCACATTATTTTAACTAATCATCACTTCAATTATCTCTCTCCTACTTTTACATCAAATCAATTGTAATTATTTTATTTCAAATATTATTTTAATATACCTACTAACAACTAACCATACCAAATTTTTCAATATTAACTAAACCAAACCAAAAAATTCAAACAAAACCAAAAATTTTCATAAACATAAGACTCCCTACTACTATTATGGCTAGGATAGGTATTTTCCTATTAAATTAAACCAGTTTGACTCGATCCTTCTCGAGCTCAGCTTGTTCAGGCTCGAGTTCGGCTCGGCTTATTTGTATATGAACAGTATAATTTTATTACTTTATTTATATATGAATCATTGTATAAATAACATAAAATGTAATGATATATCTTTTTATAAATTTAAGAAATCATAACCAATTAATTAGTTGAACGTAAATACATTATTTTTTTATAACAATCAGTGCGTAGCTTGTGCGAAGTACGGGTAAATAATATTAAATAATATTATAAATGAAAGATGTGGGTCAACAATATTAAATAGTAACTAAATATTAAAAATTTTGGGTTACCATGGATTAATTTACTTATACTGGTTTGTTGTAAACATATAAAATTATCTTATGTAAACGAACATAGACCATTATGTTCAAAATATTAAAAACACGTAGAATATGATATAATATGTAAAAATATCTAAATATTCTATATTGTTCTTGAAAAATGTGAAGTCACCTTGATTTTTTTAAAACTATTTTATAAAGACAAAATGTCTAAAGATACTTAATTTAACATTGATATGTATGTATACATACATAGATATAGATTAATGTAGAATTAGTAAAAAAAGATATTTAGAAATATAGTCTAATACCTAAGTTTATGAGAGAAGATTTTATATAATAGATACAAAAACATTGTCTATCTATTTTATATCAGTTTTATATTATGACTATCCGATTTTGCTATAGAGTCATCAAATGACTCGGTTTATGGAGTCATTCACAATTATTCACAAATGATATATTGACACGTGTCCTGCAATAAATACACATTGGACATGTGTCAGTATATAAAGTAATGGATGACTCATAGAATTTTTCTATGACTATCACATGTGATATTGCATGTAATTTGTGATATTGCATGTAATTATGTTTATATACGGAGTATATATCCTCAAAAAATCTGGTCACTGTAATATAAAGTTGTACAAAATTTGGATTTTTTTTTTTCAAATTATACCAACAATTTCATTTTGGAAAAGCAATCCTTAAAAAGATATGGTTACTACAATATAAAATTATTTGTTGTACAAAATTATCAATTATTTGTTGTACAAATTTTTTATAATGATGTTGTGAAGAATAATACCATAAAAGGAGGAATTTATGTAATTGTTTCTAAAATATAAAATCTTGTGTTGTACAAAATTCAAATAATCTTATGGTAAAGAAATTATAGCATATAAAGAGAATTTATGTTTATCTTATAATTGCTAAGGCAAATAAGTTATGTATAACTTATAATTATTAATGCAAATATCTTTTATTGATAGTAAAGAGTCATTTTGTATATATATCTCTTTTACTCTATCATTTTATTTTTTTTAATCTTAAGGAGATATTGGAAAAATAATTTGACTGTATCGATTCCATGCCGAATCGCTGATTTTTTTGTTAAGATAAAATACTCCACGAGACTGTTACCATAAAAAAAAAAGATAATGATAAAATCAAAATGATTTGACTGTAAATAAATTCTCATGTATCTAATAAATTTGTTGCAATCCGATTTTGTTTATAAATGCAAGTATAATGAATGCTATTAATTTTTTCTTTTTTGGGTTAAAATAAAATTTTAAATTACCATTTTTAGTGTTAGGGCGGTAAAAGATTTCTAAAATTAATTTAACCTTATTCATATTATATATATTGCGTGCATAATATTAAGGGATTTAATTTGTGCCATAATAATCATGTAGTTATAAAAAAAAATAATGACAGAAAATTAAATATTAATTTTAAAATAAACAATTTGAAGAAAAAAAAACTTGCAATAATATTATTATGACAAATAAGTTAAAAATAATATGATCACATTTAAATATTGTAAAATTTAACAGTCAATTTCCATAAATAAATGAAAAAAAGAGCGAGTAATTAATAACACTAGTATTCGACCTTGTGCATTTGCACAGATATAAATAAAGTATTGTGAGTTATTTGTATGCATATAATGATTAATTATTTTTTTCTTTCACCTTTTTATTGGCCAAATTTACAATTAAATGAGTTGGAATATTTATTTTTTTTAAATTATATTTATCTGATTGGATGTAATGTATATTTTGGTACATTTTTTTTTTGTGAATTATTTATTATTTATTTAGGAATTTCAAATACGTTTTTTATTTAAAATAAATTAATTTAAATGTAACCACAATAATAAAAATCTAATCACATTATACGGTTAACACATTAGATGGGTAACTGTAAGTAATCAAAAGTTTTAAAATGATTTTTGTAATTTTGAAGTGATTAGTGTTGATTATTTAATAATTAAATGAAAGATTAAATACATTAAAAATAACGGTTTTTGGAGGGAAAATTGTTAAATTGCCACGTAGGTAAAATTAAATAGGTTTTATTAAATATTATTACTCAGTAATTATATATATATATATATAGATTAGATTGATAGCCTACAATGATATATACACAACTTGTAAAGATTCTTCTCTTCTGCAAATTCGGCTACTTAAAGCTATGTTTGGTAATATTAACTAATAAGCTAGTTGATAGTTGATAAACTAGCTTATAGTTTATCAGTAATTTATGAGCTTATGATTTATAGCTGAAAAATTAGCTCATATAATAAAAGTGTTTGGTAAAATTAGTTGAATAGCTATAAAAATATCAACGAGTTTATTTGAAAAGTTACCTAAAGAAACTTATGAGATAAGTTCGAACTTATTAAAAATTTGCCCTACCAAACAAAGATTATTTTTTTTTTTACCAAACGAAGCTTATATCAGTTATAAGTTAGTTTATTTCTCTACCAACCATTTAAA
>CACSLK010003174.1:3286333-3301102 GCA_902706635.1 Striga hermonthica
GCCGCCATAAGAGTCTCATCCCATTTTAATTTCCATGTGGCGTGAGTTTTCTGTAGTGTTGGTTTCTCTTGTGCCCAAATAATTGCACTTTATTTTGGCCCAAATATATTAGTATTGGGTCTAGTATCGGGCTCCCCCTTAATTAGTGCATGTTTCAATCTTCCTTCGACGTCTCGTTGTCCATAAAAAATACTCTAATATACTAAAATAAATCATAAATATATCATAACGCTTAAATACATCCAATTAATAAATAACCCAGAAATATATAAGTGCGCTAATATTAAACGTATAAAATATTATAATAAATATATAAAATACATATTTTTTTCGGCCAATCAATAGTTGAGAATAAGCCCCTAGAGCTACAACCCACAACAACGGAACCAAAACTTCCCCATACAGCCAAACTAGAACCGATCTGCAAAATTGAAATTCACCCTAGAGTATCGCATACCCACCCAAGTCGGTCCACCACCACAGCTCCCTCCACGCACACTCTGGAGCCGCCCCACAACATGGAGCCATCGACAGGAGGTCCCCACCATCCCAACACTAGCGAAGGAAGGAGCCATGGTTGGACCGCATCACAGACTGCCGCAAGGCGCCCGTGACAACTGTCGGCCTCGGCGAAACAGGCGCTACTCGCCTCGACGACTCCGTCATGGCACTGGTACCAGAGCGGAAACATTTTGGTGCTGGAGAGTCGAGAACCGCCTTGGCCCTACCGATGAACCTGGAGCGAGCCAAATGCTCACTGAAGGCGCGAGGACCAAGGCCGCCCGAGGAGAGACGTACCCGTGAAAGATGACGGCTAGGATACGGCCGATAAAAATTGGGGGTTTTCCTAATAGGAGAGAGAGAGACAAAAATGTCCACATAGTAACCACAAATCGGAAGTACGAGTAGCGTGCCAACTGCGAAGCTCGAAAATATCTTTGTCCGTCACGCGCTCTCACTCGCCGTTGACGTGGCAGCACATCACCGCCTTCGGATCACTGGCATCCAGCGCGTGAGATTAAAAGACGTGCGCCTCTCAATCGACACAAGCTTTTTAGAGAGAGAAAACAAGATTTTTGTTTCTCTAGAGAGAGAAAGCGAGTGAGAGTTCGATCGAGCCCCAGCCCCCCAATTGCCTCCACACCCTCAAACCCTAATCGATTTTCCCCAATCTTTTCTTTTTCGCCATTTTTTTTTCAATAATATTTACCTTCCAATCGATCGATATGAACCCTATTTCGTCTCCAGATCTTTAGCTTTTTCTTTGATTTGGGCTTTTCTCCTTGTGTTGTAACAGTCAGATCTCCCTATGTGTAAAGGTTCAGCCTTTCTGATTCGATCGAGCTACTGTCCTATAGTTATTATCGGTGTCCTGGTTTGGGCAATTGTTCTCTAAGATTATCTTCGAAACCCTAGATTTCTTGTGCGACAGGGTTATGTTAGGGTTCTTGACGGCTGATACTGCAGAAATTAGGGTTTTTTATTCCACAGATTCGTAAATTTACATGTTGTATGGCTTCAGAGACTTTAGGGGATTCCGCCGGTGATGATTTGATTGCGAAAGCGAGGGACCGATGGACGGAGAAAAGCATAGTCTACACGCGGAGAAACCGCAAGAATGCCCCCAAAACCTCCATTAATGACGATAGTGCCGCCACCACAACAGCCTCCGTTCGTGAGAACCCATCGTCCGTAGTCCTCACTGCCTCGACAAATTCCATCCCCGCCCGAACTGAGGTCTCCACTGCCGTCTCCTCTGCTGATGCGTCCCTCTCTCCACCACCCGCCGCTGCCACCTGTCCGGCCCAAGATTCCGGGAATGGTTTAGTAATAAAGGAGAAAGACAGTGGCTCCTCTCTCCAGTCTCAAGACGTGCAAGAACAACCACAACATGGGCCGTCAGATGCCAATGAAGATTCTCGGATTCAAACTCCCGAGCCGCTTAATTTAGAGGGCTTGCCATCGCCTGATGTCAACAAAGCTCAAAATTTAGAAAATATACCGCCAGATGGAAATGAGGAGTCGGGCTCGCTTCAAATGCCCCAAGTTAAGGGAAATGGCGTCGTGAAGCCTCTCGTTATATCCAGCGTTGATGATAGGATAAGATTTAACTTAAGCAAGGCTACGGCAAAGGATGATATCAAGGATTTTAGGAGGACGCTGCTTAGCGAACTTGAACAGGTTTCCAGGCTCGTTAAGGAGCTTGAGGCCAGGGAACTTCAGATTGCGCCGACCAACACTCAGATTAGCAATAATGATGTGAGTAACATTAGTAATTATGTTGCTGCCAATGGGTCCAGCTTTAGTGGTTACAGCTATCCTCAAACCCAGCTAGCCCGGAATGAGGTGGCGGACCGGAGGCTGCTGGTGAGAGTGAATCCAGAGGTGGGTCCTCTCGGGAACCCTGAGCCAAGACATGTGGGATTATCAAGAGTGAATTCTGACATGGGTGCTGCCCGGATTATTGAGCCGAGGCCTTACAGCCGGCAATTGAGTGTGGCTGTTATGGAAAACAATAACAGGGGGAGTGAGTTTGTCGAGAAGGAGAAGCGCACGCCAAAGGCAAACCAGTTTTACAGAAATTCTGAATTCCTCCTGGGGAAGGACAGGCTGCCACCCGAGAACAACAAGAGGCTTAAGACAGGCAATGGGAGAAAACATGGTGGGGACAATGAGCATGGCTTTGGTTTTGGGTTCGAAAAGAGCCGGAATCAGATGTTCAAGAACTGCAGCAGCCTGCTCCAGCGGCTAATGAAGCACAAGCACGGGTGGGTGTTCAATGAGCCGGTTGACGTAAAGGGCATGGGACTGATCGATTATCATGACATCATCAAGCACCCCATGGATTTGGGCACAATCAAGTCGAGACTGTCTCAGAACTGGTATAAATCCCCACGGGATTTTGCGGAGGACGTCAGGCTTGTTTTCCGTAATGCTATGACTTACAATCCCAAGGGGCAGGATGTCCACATCATGGCTGAGCAATTGTCTGAGGTTTTTGAAGAGAGATGGGCTATTATTGAGGCCGAGTATAATTCGAATTGGAAACATCGCATGTACCATGATGGGAGGATGCAGGTTCCCTTTTCTAGAAAGGCTCCTCCTCAGAATCCCTACGGGCCTGGTTCGATATCTTTGTACGTGCCTCCTGGGACACAATTGAGAGCTTTTGATAGGCCTGAGCTTGCTGTTTCACCCATGTCTGTCGATCCCAAAGCTCAACAGCCTCATGCTGGGCGGACGCCTGTCCCAAAGAAACCCAAGGCGAAGGATCCAGATAAAAGGGACATGACTTACGAGGAGAAGCAGAGGCTTAGCAATAACCTTCAGGGATTGCCTTCCGAGAAGCTCGATGCTATTGTTCAGATCATTAAGAAGAGGAACACTGCACTCTCTCAACATGATGATGAGATCGAGGTGGACATTGACAGTGTTGATCCGGAAACACTTTGGGAGCTTGATAGGTTTGTCACTAACTACAAAAAGAGCTTGAGCAAGAACAAAAGGAAAGCTGAGCTTGCTCTTCAAGCGAGAACAGCTTCTAATCAGAATGTTGTTTTGAAGGTAAGAACGTAAAGATGTCATTGTTAATTGCGTAATTATTTTATTCCAATGGCATCTCTGTTTCTGGATCTTTGTTTCAATTGAATTGTATTTTTACCATATTGCAGAACTCAGTTCCACCTGTAGTGGATCAGATTGGACGTGGGTCAGGTATATCAGTTTTATGCTAATTCCGGTATTCTGTATTTGTTTCTTCTGAGCCAATGGCCTGACATTTAACTTTTTATCATGGACAAAGCTTATGAAAGGAGTACTGGTCAGCCTGCTGATGGTGACAATCAGGTTAATAATGGAAGTAGATCTAGCAGCTCAAGTAGTTCGAGCAGTGATTCTGGATCATCTTCAAGCGGTAATACTTTTTTTTTTTTTTTTATTTCTGTTATCGTTTCGCAATGTGCTGTTTCGGCAGACTGTTCACCAATTTATGTGTTAATAAGTACATCTCTTCTCCTTTTCTCTTTGTACATTTGGCTGTCTGACCAACTTTATGTTATAGATAATTATATTATGCAAACTTAAAAATCTTTTTTTTTTGTGCACTGTTGGACAATTATCACATGATTTTTCTTTTTTCTTTCATGATTTCCCGTCAGTCGGATTGATGATTTGGACATGTTCATGTATATAAGTAGATTCTTTCTCTGTTAAGATTGTTGACTATCTCCTTCAGTTGATTGATCCTCTTTACATATTAAAAACCCATGTTTCTTTGTTTCCACTGCATGACAAGTATCCTTCTCTTGTTGTTTCTGTATGTCAGGTTTAGATGTATAATCAGTCCATCACTTTTATCTCACCCTAAAGCCTTTTTGTTTCGTCCATTGGTTACTCACAGATTCGGACAGCGATAGTTCCTCTGCAGATGGATCAGATGGGGGGCATTCACCTAAGTCATAAAACAGCAATAATAATGCAGGTAAAGGATCAATTTGTTCACTATTCTGGGCTTTATCCTGTAGTCATTTGAAAGTTTTCTTGGATAGTCATTCGTTGAGTTCCATTATTTCTTGTATTAGTTATTAATTTTTGCTAATTACTTCTTCCTTTTTGTTTTATTGGAACATTATGAGCGATTTCCTTCCATTATAGTTTGGCTAGATTAATGTGCAAGTGATTTTCATGTGAAGTAAAGTTCTTTTGGATTTGAGCAAAGTTCACATGCTACTCTCTACTTTCATACAATTGATGTCCTTGTTTTAGAAGCCAAGGAAGGATAGATATTGTAGAAGCTTTGCACTTTTAAGTTTTAACCCTTGTCAGTCCAGTTGACTTAACTTACTGGCAATTACTTGGATGGTGAAAATGAAAGTGAAATAAAAAGAACTATAGCTAAAAACCAGTATGACCATGTGTATCAGAACACATGTCTGGCGTACTTTAAGAGCTTAAATGGAACAAAGTTTGTTATTTTATGCATATGCTGTGCTGCATAGTTTGTACTCCCTTCAATTCCAGCTGTCATCTTACATGTGTTATGCAAGAAAATGCTCCAGTCTTATCTTCATCAAGTTAGCTCTAAAATGCAACAACTGAAATCATTATTGAGTGTAGTATTTTATTTCTTGGATGAACTTGTTTAACATCACAAATAGAGATGAATTAAAATGACTGAAAAGTAAAATTGCAATTTGCGTGGATGTTGTTTGTAATGGTTATATGGTAATGTATGCCATACCTGGTGGACTGTTTGTGTCAGCTTCTATATCGTGGTAGTGTGCTCCAGGAAAAAGGGGAAACAGTGGGAAAAAGCAAAAAAAAAAAAGTGATCGTCAATTTGTAACTGGGGATTTTTGGTTTTGATGTATTCTATTATTGGTTTAGAAGTTGATTTACTTTTTTTATTCCGTGTCGATAGTTTTGCTCTTTCAAGAGTTTAATAAAACAGTAATTGCTGTTGTAATTGTCGATAGTTTTATTCCGTGTGTTTGCCTATTGGACACTTGGCCAATGTTCACTAGAAGCTAACCACCACTGACATTTTTGTGTTTTCTTTTTTTGTTGATGACTATCTAATTCTAGATTAAATTAGGGTATAACAGGAAAATTATTATTCGATACTCTTATTTGATAAAGAGGCATGTTTTAGTTTGTGAAACGTAACCAAGCCCATCTTTGTGGCACTGAGTGTTGGGTAACAATCATATCTTCATGTGGATGGTGGGAGTATTTGATATCTCATTATAACGAGAATTGTTATTGATACTTTTATGGTTCTGTGTCAATGGATTACTTCTAGTGTTGCACTCACTAGAGTAATGTGTCCCACTCCTCTCTATTTAAGTGTTCGTTTACTTTGTAATGGAAGTTGAATATAAAATGCTAAATTTCATGATATATATTTCAGATGTTGCAGCACAATGTGTCCAATGGGTCAACGTGTTAGATGGATATGCTGATGATGCAAGGCCTGCAAAAGATGGTTTCACAACCTTTCTGAATGTTGGCTGGACATGGATGATGGGATCCCTTCTCGTTGATGTATTGGGCACGTAATGCACTAAAAAAACTTCGTTCTTGCCATCATTTGAACTTGGAAGTTCTTATTATTTGAGTTCTTTTAAAATGGGTTGTGTAGTAGTTTGACCAATTATGATGGTGATGGGAGAATGTTGCGGTGGATGTAAATCGCCACAATTTCTCTACCATTTTCTAAGTTATAAAAGAGCTTGCTGTAGGATTTTTGCTCATCATTTGGCTAGTGACAAGCAAGTTTAGGGTTGGAACCGGTAAGTGTGCCACCTGTGGTTTGGGTAGTTTAGTGTATTCGGTGTTTTGACGTTGTATTATGGTAGTGTACAGAGTTTTGATTTAGTGGGTTCAATCGGATTTTATTTTTTGTTTTATGTTGTCAAAATGTCGCGGATTGATAGCCTTTGTCGATTTCATTTTGGGAAAATAGTAACTTTGTGCATGATGAAATGTAGTTGGTTCCTGTTAGCTGAGGGATAAACAAACTTGGCCACATAGATATAACTGATTTTTTTTTTATATAACATCATCAATGTTTATAGTAAGAAATTATCGCAAACAGGATGGCTTAGAAAGTGAAACACATGTCCTTTTTATTGAATTGTAGCAAACTGGCATATGCTCCTCTAGACTAGAAAATCCAAATACTTAAAGCAACAAATGGTTCGCATCGCAGGCAAATATTGTCGAATGTGTCAGTCGAGCATTATTACATGTGAAACATATTAAATCAAATTAAGCCAAAACATCACAAAGCCAGATGCCACCTCCAGGAACAATGTAGCGAAAGTGAAGGCAAAATTGTGATTGGAGTCTTAATAAATGTAAAATGTAGTTGAGTTCAGCAAAAGGGAATCACTTTAGTGGCTGTGGACAAAAGCAACTCCCTTATCGATTGAACTTTTCAACTCTCCCTTGAGGGCTTCCAGTCCTTGTTTCTCGTAATCCGACAGAGGACCCAAATCCAATACCTCCTCTACACCGTTCTTCCCGAGTCTCACCTGTTTCGACAACATATAAAATGTTACCCTTTGAACATACATGGATCTTCACAAGAACAAATAACCGAGCATTGTATTATGCGCGTGCAGAAACAAATCGGTATATGTTAACATCAATCCAATATCAGCAATGGAAGTGAAATAGAGGGCAGAGACAAAACTGAGGGGTATATTCAAGGATAATCTCATGGGAACTTGGAAGCTCATGTGATTCAAAGTACAATTTTCCGAAAATAAGACTAGCAGGAAAAAAAAAAAAATAAAGGATTTTAACCAACCTTGGATGCAAAGAAAGGTAGTTCAGTCACAGTGGATTGCACAAACGAACATTCCACAACATCTGGAACACCATTAAGTCCTTTCAAGCAAGCATCAGCAAACAAGGCCCCCGCGTAACTGCACATTAAATAGTAGCAATCAGACAATGCAAACTGCCATGACTTGGAGCACTATTACAGATAAAGATGTAACTCAATCTTCTGGAATATAATGCGCCTAAGGTTAGAGGCATCTTTAGTTCATCTTCATCGATAAAATTTAATCAAATTTCAAAAGGTTGGTGAACATCAAATAGCCATAAAGTTGAGCAGTAAGTAGAAATTCTTTGTCAAATATATCCAGCAGCTGATTCAGAATGCTAAACATAAACCTATAAAGTTTCGATAAGTAGCTGGCTATTGCAACATCAATGTAACAATAGATGCTATTCCAAGCTCTAGCTTAGTACAAAAGAGCAAAAAGAAATATCTCATCTAAATCTTTGCTCAAGGGAAATATCAACCATAAACTATGAAACAATATGCAAATCAGGTTGAGGCCATCACTTACGCCATTGAAAGTGTAGCTGAACCCTTTCCAGCCTTAGCTTCAACAACTTCCGTCCCACCATCTTGTGTTCTCTTGGTAAGAGCTTTAATTTCGTCATCTGACAGATTTGCTTTTGGTGAGGCCTGTAGATTAAGAATCAACATAATTATCATCTGTCATTACAGCCAAAATCGATGTACAAAAACAATTGCAGAACCTGTGAAAACAAGGGGAGAATGGTAATTCCAGCATGACCACCAACAACAGGTACATTGACATCTGCAAAGAGAAGCAATTACTATAGGTGATTTACGAATTTCAGAGCCGCAAAAATGAAATCATAACCTCAAAGAAAACAAACAATAGTCCGCAAGTGAAAAGACATACCAGCTACATTCACGTTGGCCTTCCCAGCATAGAAGGTCTTGGCCCTAACCACATCAAGAGTGGTGACACCAAACAGTCTCCTCTCGTCATAAACTCCCTTGCTCTTGAACACCTCAGCAGCAATTGGCACAGTTGAATTCACAGGGTTGCTAATCATATTGACGAGAGCCTAAATTTTGTGGCATATCAAATATCAACTTTTAATGTATTCTTGCTAAAATAGTAACTTTAAATCAACATTCCGTATTAGTAAAAGTAACACTATAAAGAAAGATAGGAATGCTACATTGGGGCAGTATTTGGCAATGGCTTCGCAAAGACTCTTGACAATGCCGGCATTAATCTTGAAAAGATCATCACGAGTCATGCCAGGCTTTCTGGGCACACCAGCTGGAATGATGACAACATCTGAACCTTCCAATGCCTGTCCCAGCTGCTCTTCTGATGCATATCCTTTTACCTGCACATACATACAAAATTATTCAGTTTCATGCATACCATCAGAAATGCAGATGCCACATTGAGAACAGGAGTAAAAGAATATTAATCAAAATATGAAATTCACTAGAAGCAAAACATGTTAAGCAATCATGAGAAAACTGGCACATATGACAGTGTAAATCTACTATATGACAGTGTAAATCATAAGTAGAATCTCAACAGCAACTAGACAATGGAAATTCAAAACGAGTATCATCTAAATCTACTATATGACAGTGTAAAGTGGCAAGTTGAGCAACCAAGATCCAACCCTAAAAACCAGTCCTTCAGTGCTCCAAAACCTTTACACATACAAAATCAAAAGCCACCAACCAAGCAAACAAAAATGGAGAAATAATTGAGAATTTTCGGCCCAGGCGTATAAAAAGAAAGCACAGGACCTCAGATCTGGTGTTGATGTGGCTGACGTCAGCAGCGACGCCGGGTGTTCCGGCGATATCGTAGAGAGCTAGGTTCGATACAAGAGGATTCAACTTCATCAAAAGAGACAGGGGCTGCCCGATCCCGCCGGCGGCCCCCAAAATGGCCACCTTCCGCTCCGGCGCCGAAGCCGAGGAGAAGGCGCGGCCCGACGCCGTGGATGAGGCGGTGCTCCTCAGGAGAACAGATCTCAACATCGCCGCCCTCATTTTTTTTTACTCCGAAGAATCTGATCTGAAGCTGGACTCTAAGACACAGGAGAAATTTCCGATGAAGATGGTTGAAAATGAGAGTGAAATTAAGAACGAGAAAAGGGAAGACATATTTATAGTGAGGTTTGTGCTATTTTTTAGGCCTCGTTTGTAGGATGGGATAATGTAATTAACCCCACTTACACACGAGCATGTTTGCATTGTAGGATGGGATTGAACTAAGGTAGTCCAAATGTGAAAGATTGTAAGCCTGGTTTGGTACATAGGATTAGGTATGATAACACCTTCAATCCTGACCTTATCCTATAGTTGGTGAGACAAATTCAGCCTCGCAAATAAAACTTTGGCCCGCTACTAAATATTTTTTTTTTTTTTTGGTACAATAAATAAATTATCTTGTTGGGATCTTTGTAGTTGTTTTTAGTTTTTGTTTGTGTTAGTTTGTTTAGTGTAGTTGCGAGTTCGTCATTCTAGCGTTACTAGACGGTTCTAGGCGATCTTCGAATCGGCCTCTCAGTTTTATAGCCTCTGGTTGTACTATTCAACTTTTGACTGCTTTCTTTTCGTTTGTGCGGTTTTATTAATATAGATGTGAGATATTTTTTATCCCAGCTTTACAGGATACTTAAATGACCAATTTACCACCCCCCCCCCCCCCCCCAACCTCCATCAATTTCTTCATCTTTCTTTCATCTTTTCTAGGCTCTTTTTCTCCATTTTTTTTTTCTTCTTTCGTGCTGTAGTTATTATTTTTTTCATCTTTCATCTTTTCTAACTCTTTTTCAATTCATCTTTCAAATATTTAACTCTAGAAATAATTTCTCCCCTACAACCATGGATTTTTTCAAATAAGTTTTACCAAACACTTTTTATCATATAATCTAATTTTTTAGCTATAAATCATAAGTTAAAAGCTCGAAAATTACATATAAATTACAAGCTAGCTTATCAGCTTGTTTCACCAAACATAGACTAAGTTTCAACTAATCGACCAATTTCTCATCATAATATCTTTTATAAAATTAGTGTCATAAATTTACATAATCTTAACACACAATCAAAAAGGTCATAAGAGGCAACTATATTCAAAGTAACTTAATTATGTCATCTTATATTTGAACATAAATCAAAATCAGGACTGAGCAAGTGAAGCAAACTTGCTGCAATTGACAAATAAATCCAAACACAAAAATAAGAATTTATTCCCTAAAAATCAAAGCCAAACAAACTATACAAGTGTCTAATAACCATAAATAAAAGGGTCTAAATTAAAAAAATAAAATAAAATAAAATTATCACATCCAGACATGATGTCCCAAGCCCATTCACAGCTTCAATTAGTTCTGCAGATCACTAGAATCTCCAGCTAAATATGTGTTTTTGCTGCATGGACAAAGCTCACACACAAAATACCAATTTTGCAACATAACAAGGAGTGACATAAATAGGGATTTGAAGTTCAAATTCTACCTTAAGTTAACATGAGATTGATGCTAATTTTCTCTCTAAATTGAAATCGAAGTCCAAGATGTAGCCTTCACCACACAACACAAACCACCCAAAATCAATTAATTCGGATGAGGCGTTCAGACACGTGCAAGAAGATAGACGCACACCACAATGACTAGTGAAATACAGGATGAAGTATGTGTATGTGCAAATTACGATATTGAACACCACAAGACCCTAAATGAAAACACTCAAATCTGTTGAACACCGGCCAATCACTTAAATGTAAAAAATCTTTAGGTTTCATTTGAATCCAAGGATTCTATAAGCTTCCCAATTGAAGATGACCTTCAAATGCACTAATAAAAGGTAAGATACAATGCGATTATAGTGAAATCTAAGATAATCACTATGTCGTTGTTTTCCTTATTTCGGAGAGCGGCAATTACCCTATTCCAATTGAATCTCAGTAACTTTTAGCATTACTACGGCACATACACTAAATTCCACCATGGGGAAAGTAAACATCGATGCAGATTATGTATATACCAACAAAATTATAATCATAGATTTGATAGAAATGACATTTAGCGATAAATTAGCACTTAGGAGAGCAGCACAAACGCCATTAAATATCCATGCAAAAAAATCATAGTAACATAAAGGCACACATGAATCTTCAATACTATTACTACATTCCTACACATTTTTCATGTACTAACGTAAAATAAAAATAAAAATGATTCGTATAAGATTCAATTTCTAGAATTGAATCGATCAAATGTCCTAATCCCGCCCCTGTAACAGTCTAGGCTTTCAATGCTCAGACCTTTTCGAGGTCGTTATGGAATATTGGAGTTTTTAATCTAACAACTTGTATAAAAAGGCATCCCAGATTCTACACTTTTTTCAACATAAATCTTTGGTTTTACTACTTTCACTACACGCACGTGTAGACAGGTGTATGCGCTACAAAATGAAGTAACTGATTTCAACTATAACATACGTAGAGGAAGGGTTAATTTGCATTCAAGAAACGTTACGATATATAAACAAATTTTGACACAGTTGTATCACTGTGTTAAATGTGAATTCTTCAAGACCAGAAAAAAGGTGACAGAGAGCACTCTTCGTAAACAAATTCCGTGAGCGAATCCCGACAGACGTCCTGGCCAGGAATGTATTGTGTTCAAACAAAATGACCAAACTATGAAAAATTAGGAATGGAAGCAGAAAATCCAACACAATACCCAATGTAAGTAAATCTCTCGTTTCCAAGATAAATTGACTATTTGAAGAACATAACTTATATCAACTCCAAATTAAATGCACAATCAAGCTTTACTGATACGTTTTCATAAAATATGAAGATTCATCCATGCAAGAAATGATCTTATTGATCTAAAAATGATCACTTAGCAAGGAACCATGTCTATTTTATCAAGCAAATAAACATACACAATAGTATTCAATAGCATGAAGAAACCCAAAAGCACAAGACAAAAAACAACAAACTTACAGAACAGTGATTGTTAATTTGAACCAAAACCCCCCGAGTTCCAAAATCACTGACGGAACTTATTACCCAGTACCTCAAACCCATAACATGGTTCCACAAAAGTTTATGCTAATTATACAAAAACCTCACAAATCACCTTTGTGCCAAACTACTAAAGACGAAATACCAAAATGAAGAAACAACAGAAGCACCAACACACAAAAAGAAATATACAGTGTCAAAGCACTTTACTGTAAACTTAACAGACTAGAATGATAACAAACATAAAATTGTTTTCATAAACGAAAAGGCTGGAGAGGTACACATGTCCAGCAATGGTTACAGCCATGTCCTCGTTCCCACTCACCCTAACATTTCCAGAAAAGTTGTCTAGCTCACTTTAATTATGATCAATTAGAGAAGTCACATCATAAGGCGCAGATGAAGTGAAGAATAGGCCAAACACACAGCAAATCTAAATCATCAAGCCAGAGTTCACATTGCCTGCAAAATCATCAGAACCACTAAGCTACTGCACGAACAAGCTGGTCATACACCTGAACCAAACACCCATTCACAACTCAATAAAGCATTCCCACATCAAACCAGCAAAACTGAATTTAAGATAAGAGAACTCATCCAATAAAATGCAATTATATAACTAATCAGAAACATAAGAGGTGAAAATTTTGCATATTTCAACACCAGATTCAGCTTAACAGACTTAGTAAGATCAAAAGCTAAAGATGGACGAAATATTGAAAGAAAAAGACAACTCCATAAAGGTAAATAGATATAATAATAAAAAATGAAATCATTCTCCTTAATATAATTATCATTGTAAGTTGTAAAATGATCCAGGAGCTTACAGATTGCTATAAAGTTGAACAATTGAAATCAGTGTGGCAATATAAAACATGGTATGTAATTCTTGGAAAGACAGATGCCTTACATAACACATAAAATGCAGAGTGGAAGGTACATAATGCATTGCAACTATCTCATTTTAATTACAAGTAACGAGCAATAATTTTGCAACATGCACAGGACTCAACAAAAATGGCAATACACCGATATAGGTGGCTGTTCATAACAGCTAACCTGGATATCAAATGCAAAATATTCTCTTGGTAATACCACAAGGTAAACATTTTCACAAACATAAATCCAGCAAGCTTTATAAGTTGTACACAGAGATGTGTACAAAATATTGGAGTGTGCACACCCAATTGAACAAAACGGCACTAAGTAAAAAACATTAGATGAGAACCCAACAAGCAGCATAAAAGTAAGAACAAAAAGAAATGCATATCGATACACCTATCGAAAATCAAGCAACTAACATAGAAAGAAAGAGAGAAAACTACTACAAGGGATAAAATTGCAGAACAAAACAAATAGACACTATAAAGTATCATTGAACCAGTGTATCACCAATTCTCTACATTATACACAATGCATGCTTGGATACAAAATTTTTTTTTTAAAAAAAAAAAAATACAATCATTTTTAACCAACCACTTTTTTAACTCAAATCTAAGTCAGTTTTAACTCACCCCACTATCCTCAATATTATCAATATAATTAAATAATACCACTCAATCATTCTTACACGTTACATCAACTTTAATTAACTAATCATCCACTCACATAATTGTAACTAATCATCACTTCACATCATCTCTCTCTTACTTTTACATCAAATCAACTTTAAATATTATTTTATTATAAACTCAAAATTCCACTAACAACTAACCGTACCACTTTCAAAATTAACCATACCAAACAAAAAAATCCAAATAAAATCAAAACATCTTATATCCACTAGAGTACTAGGTTACTACATATCTAAAAACATTAACTAAGTAACATAAAAACCAGTAACGGTCTTGATGCTAATGCTGCTAATTGAAAGATTTTTGAGGTAACATCTACAAAGACAAATAACCAACATGAAGCAGTCAATAATTTCATAGAATATCGTGCCAAAAGTCCAGTTGTGAATGCAGTAACTCAAAGTCTACATAAAGGTAAACCAACTTACAACATTGAAAAACCATGCTACAAGGACAACATATCATGGATCCATGCACTGTGCTAGTCCACTTTAATGAGTCCAAATTAGATATGAAGAATCTAATGTATGAAGTCACGGATTTCAACATCAACATCAACATACCCAGTATATTTCCAACAAGTTGGGGTCTGGGGGGGTCAGTTGTACGCAGACCTTACCCTTGTAATTATACAAGGAGGCTGTTTCCATAGCGACCCAAGGTGCGTTGCATCGTTTGATATATTTTTTTCTAGAAACTTCACTAATAGAAGAAGCACTAGAATTTAATTGAGTCATTTTGATCTAGTCCATTATTAGCACTATGCCAGAAGAATTGTCAACAATGACTCTTCCAGCTCCATATGCAATGGACAAAAGTCACGGATTTACAAAAAATATTTATTT
>CACSLK010003174.1:3318869-3337545 GCA_902706635.1 Striga hermonthica
TTTTTTTTTTCGATGACTTGCTACATTGTGCAGTCATGTATATGTCAGTTGACTAACAGAAACGAAAATGTCATGATCATTCATTACGTGCAACACTTTTAAACAACTTATTTAAATATGCATTTTACCGGCAGCGGCGGATGCATAAATTTTTATCAGCCAGGGCAATATAAAATAAAAAAGTGCTCGAAATTTTTTATACCGTGCTTATTACATACGAATTTACCTCAAGAAAATTTCTCATTCACATTCGTTTTCTCTCATTTTTTGGAGATGTTTCGGTCGTGATTTTTTATCAAATTTCTAGAAAAAAATTAGAAAAACAATTGTATCTCAATTCTAAATTTAACTCGACTTTAATTCAACCCCACCATCTTCAATATTATAAATATAACTAAATAATATCATTAAACTATTCTTACACATTACATTAATTGATTATTAATCCACTCACACAATTTTAACTACCTATCATTTTTCAATCATATATCTCCTACTTTTACATCAATCAATTTTAATTATTCTTTTCAAATATTATTTTAATAATTTTTTTTAAATTTCCACACACAACTAATCATAAAAACCGTTTTTAAATAAGCTCTAGTTAACCAAAAAAAAAAAAAATATAGTTTTTATAAACTAGCAAGGTCTTACTTGTCCTGACCAAATCCATAACATGGACAATATCTTGATCATCCTTTAATAATTCTACTCATAACTCATTAGTTAGTGTAAAATTTGTCTCATTACAAGAAGACAAAATTATGAAATCAAAAGGTTGTATCTGCACAAGCAACAAATTATATTGTCCTCTTCGATCAACAATAGTCTCATTCTCGATTATCATTTCAATAAATTTAATTATAGAAGAGAACATAGAGATAATGTTCGACTTTGTTTTATATAGACTATTAAAAAAGCTTAAAACTGTTTTTATTATGTCTCGCAAGTTCTCAAATTTTGCCTTTTCTTCCAAAATATTTATTTGAAAATTATAACTACATATATTAGCATTTAGCAGCAAAAATCCAGTCTGGGCAACTTCAAGTGTAAATCCGCCCCTGTTTACCGGTGATTCCTAGTTTCAATTAATATTTGCAGTCGAGGAGCTATCCTTCGTTTTATGTAAATTACTTTTGCGGAACCTTAATGCTCATTGCAGGATGAACAGAAGTTGTTCATGGCAGGTTTACAGCAAATAACTGTCTACAATGAACAGAAGTTCTTCATGGCAGGTTTACAGCAAATAACTGGCTACAATGAACAGAAGTTCTTCATGGCATGTTTACAGCAAATAACTGGCTACAAGTTTGAAAACCACTTTCTTTTTATTCTTTTACTATGTCAAGTATGCAAAAGCAAAACACTCGAATATATGAAATTTACAAATGAGTGATACAACCTCAACTGTTCACGTCTTTGGGTGGTTTCAATTGACATTGTAAACCTTCAATTACATCGACAGAGGTGATAACTTTTGTAATCTCTCACGAGTAATGAGCATCGTCCAACAACAAATTCTGTAAACTAGATTTTGTTCTCAAGGAATTCTTGAAGATAAAACAAACTTCAAATGACAATATAAAGCTTAAAATTCCAGCTCATATTGGTCATTTGAACTAGAGAAACAAGGTAATTAGCAAACCACAGCAGAAAATGCGTAACAAGAAACCATCTGTAAAATTACTCGACAAACTACGAGCATTATCTAAATAGCAAGCAAACCACAAAATAGCAGTTGCACGAGTGTCATCTTATGAAATCAAGACCACAATAAAATCCCTACAATAACAAAAGGCACATCCCTCAATTTACATAATCTCTCCCAGGAACATTCTGGTTCTGCGTAGGATTCCCATAGCCACTGTGATTTGGCCCCGGCCCGTGTTGACCATACCCGTTCTGACTTTGACCATAACTGTTCTGATTCACCTCGGGCCCATATCCTGCACTTGGCCGATATCCACCAGAATTCTGTCCCTGACCAAAACCCCTATTCGGAGGCTGAGGCGGAGCATTCTGGCCTTGATAATGATTCCCCTCACCAACATTCTGCGATGCATATCCACTGTTCTGATTCTGCCCCTGATTGGGTCGCATGCCAGGCCCACTGTTTGACCCATACTGCAAGTTTCCATAGTTGTTGTTAGGAGGCGGCATCTCTCTTCCAAAGCTTCCGTGTCCCCCACTCGGCCCACCCACATTAGGAGCATTTGGCTGTGGTGGAGCATTGAAGTTTTGTGGGGGTTGTCCGCCCATATTCGGAGCATTCCGTGGTGGCGGAGCATTGAAGTTTTGCGGGGGGCCCATATTTGGAGCATTTTGTGGAGGTGGAGCATTGAAGTTTTGAGGGGGCCTCATATTTCCACCCACATTTGAAGCATTATGTGGAGATGGAGCATTGAAGTTTGGCGGGGGGCCCATATTCCCACCCATATTGGGGGCATTTTGCGGAGGTGGAGCATTGAAGTTACGGTTTCTCTCATAGTTTCGAGACCTATCAAAGTTACGGGGCCTGTCATTGCGCCTGTTCCTCTCGTTGGCCCGTGAGTTGTTTCTCAACCATTCCGCGTGGTATTTGGGATCGTAGGGAACAGCTTGGCCGTCGATAAATGGCTCACCTGAAATATACGAGTTGAACGAGAGACCTTGAGATTCGGACAATACGAGTTTGTAAATGAACCCGTTGTTGTAGTCGCTATAGATAGAAATTTACACCAATAATGTTTCTAAGTGGCATCATGGACTAAACATATCAACCATATACATTTGATGATTCGAGAAATATATATGCCAGAGGTAATTCATACCTCCATAATCTTTTTTCTGCACATCTAAGTATGAATCCGGGAGCACCCAACGAACTCTAGGAAGTTCTGCACCATATGTTTTTTTTAATCAACTTAAGAAAATCAGAAAGTTAAACTAATGCAGAAAGTAATATGGTGATTGGGACCTTTTATTTTCAAGGAAAGCTCTTCCGACACAAGAGCTCCAAAGGCAAAGTAACACTTTGTAGAGACTGAATAAATCTTCATCCTAGCTTCTTCTTCACTGCATATACAAAAATTACAATAAAGATATGAATATTATTATATTAAGACTGACAGTTGGAAACAAAATGAGAGACTGAGATTGTCAACTGTTGTGTTTATAATCTCATAAGAGAAGTCCCATGAATATTAAACTCATTCATGTTTAAACTTTTAAGCATTTTGTAACCCAACCAATCACTCCAAAACAATAATAACAAAAACAATAAATGGTTTGTATCACACTCATGAATCGACGTCGACCATTCAATATTACAGTATCAAGGACTTGTAACTACATAAGAAGTACCATAAACAACTTTTGTCACAGCATTTTCAATATCGGTTTTGCTATGAAGCCAACAATTGACTCTATAGTGGAACCAACCTTCTATATATAACAAATAAACCTGCTATATTGATAAAATTATATTAGTGTTATTTAAGTAATCACAAAATATGGTAGGTTGACTCTATAGTGGAACCAACCTTCTATATACAACAAATAAACCTGCTATATTGATAAAATTATATTAGTGTTTTTTAAGTAATCACAAAATATGGTAGGTTTATTTGTTGCATATAAAAGGTTGGCTCCACTATGGAGCCAACTGTTGGCTTCATAGCAAAATCGTTTTCAATATTACCATAATTCCAACAAGATAAATAATTGCACAATGTCTAATTAGAACACAGAAAATCTTAAAACAATACAATGGCTTCTAACTCAGAATCTGTAACCCCAAACATCATTTCCAGAATTTTAACCATCTCCTAGCATACAAAAAGGATTAACGAAAACGAATCTCGATTGAATTTAAACAAGCCAACACCAAAGAGATGGAGAAAAAAAAAGGAAGTCTTTAAATTCCTGCTATAAACAGAGACCAGCAAGGTGAAAATTGCCAAACCTCCCCAAGACCATAGCAAGAGTCTTGATGTAAGAATCGATGATTTCGTCCCGCGTCGTGTTCTCATCCGGAGCCTCCATGATCACCAGCCAGTGCTCGAAATCACAGCCGTCGAGCAGGATCGTCTCCGTCGGTGGTCGATTCGACCAGTTCGGGTTCTGATCATTCAGGGGCGACGACCTCTGTCGGGTGGCGAACCCCCTTGTAGATATCGCCGGGGTAAGGCGGCGGAAGTAGGAGGCGGAGGCGGAGGCTACGAGAGGCCGTAGGCGGAAGACAAAGGCGGGCCTGGAGAGGACGCCGGATGAGGAGGAGGCGGCCGCGGCCGTGGCATATGAGTGAGAAACGATGGAGACCGGCGGTCTGGCGGTGGAGAGAAGGGCGCGACGAGCGAGGCACCGACTCGCCATTTTCGTAAATGAGATTGATGAACCCTAGCGACTGTGCTAAGAGAAATGGGGGGTTTTGAAGTAGGGAGGCTGCAGGTACTGTTACATATATATAATAAGTTACATAATTTATATCCCAAGTATTATAACTCAAAAATTTTGATCCCCTGCCCACGGTGGGTAGTGCCCACCACTTTGTTTTATATGAAAAACGTATTCTGATAATATATTTTTTAATTACATTAATAAAAAAACCTATTCTCAAAATACGTTTTTCATATAAAACAAAGTAGTGGGCACTGCCCACCGTGGGCAGGTGAGCGGGACTATATAACTCAAATATAAATACCATAAACCAAAATTAGATGTCTAGATGACATTTTCGCTAACTATGACATTTTCGTTAGGTTCCATTTTTGGACAGCAGCAAAAATTTAAGGGCTCTAAAATCAGTTTCGCTAGATAGGCCAAATTCGCAAGATAGAGCACCTGGACTCGAGAGCTCGAAAATGAAGTTAGCAAGATAGCTCAAATTCGTGGGTAGGCCTGGGACCGGTCCGGTTCTTATCTTTTTTTTCAAGATCCGGAACCGGAACCGAACCAAAAAAACCGGTTCGGTTAGCACCTAAAAAATTACAGGAACCGAAAAAGAACCGAACCAGTTTATAACGGTTCGGTTTTTTCGATTATTAGGTTAACCGAATAACAAAAAATAACCGACAAAAACCGGTTTTGAGTTAAGAACCGGTCAAAAAAATACAACTCACGGACTAAAAATATCATGAAAAACCGAGAACCGAATGCAAAAATGAAGAAACGAATATTAAGTACAAGAACCGGAACCGATTTATACATATAAACATATAAAACATGAATATTTTCACATATATAACCGGTTCCTCGGTTAATACCAATACTCTTGGAAAGGAACCGGGAACCGGAACCGAAAACATACAAAAAATAACCGAACCGAAAAAAATAGTTTTTTTTTTAAATAACCGGACCGAACCGGTTATTTTCGGTTCGGTCCGGTTTGGTTCTCCAGTTCTCGGGTATAAAATCCCACCCCTATTCGCGGGTAATATAAGGGAGAGTCAACAGCTGGTCAAACCCTAATCCTTTTTTTTTTGGCTCGACTCTAACAAGTCGGTACTGCCGAGCAGGTCGGCACGAGCACTTCTCATTAATTTCCATGCTTAACTCAAACTTTCCACACTTCGCCCTATTCCAACCCAAATTTCAATAAAAGCTCGGCTCCGAGTCTCATTTCCTTCTCCAAAAATACCGTTTGTCGTGTGCTTTGCGGGGCTATTTATTTTTGAACGAAAATGAAAAACGAGAAAACGCAATAACCGTGGGTTGTCTCCCATGAAGCGCTCAATTTAACGTCTTGAGCTCGACGTCCCCAACAAAAATCAACTGGGGTCCAATAAAAAGTGTCGATCATGCCACGCCTTTGTATTCTCCAAAAATAGTCGATCCGGTAACACGGAACAAAGGCGGGCTAAATGCGCTCTCGTGGTCGAGTTCTTGTGAAACCGAGCACGGAAATCAACAACCACCAAGAGAAGAAATGAACTTTTACGAACTGAGGCCCCATACTCGACCTCCGAAAATATAAAAATATCCGTAGAGTACGTCGAATCAATCCCGGGCATCATTTGCATTATCTCGAACGTATACTCATCAAGCTCAAGCATCGGGAGTACGGGCGTAGGCACACTAAACTCCTCCAAATGGTCACAGTCTTCAACAATACGAAACAACGACCCAAATGACATAGGAACCACCTTATACTCAACATCACAAGTCGACTCATCAACCAGCGCACACCTCGGGTCCACGACATCACATGATAGCTCGGAATCCTCCTCTACAACATCCACAAAATCATCAACTACCTCATCCTCCTCCTCAAAATCATCCTCCCAAGCACTATCAACACCGTTCGGCACAATCGAATCCTCGAATGAATTCTCCCCCATACCATACACCATATCAACTCCTGAATCCATACACCCACTCTCAACAATATAATCAAAGCTCAAAGCACTATCACCGAAAGAGAGAGTTGACGTACCTAACGTGGATTGCACGGCCGAATCGTCGATAAAAGAAATTTCTTTAACATTCAAATCGTCGATGTCCTCACTCGTGTCGAGAGATTGAGTACCGTCATAAACGAGAGTGAGGCCCATATCTTTCAAGGAGGCCAACCTATCTACCATAGCTCGAAACTCGCCTTCTAACCGGGTGCTCTCTTGAATAACCCTCGCCGATAGAGAACAATATCTACCGAGCGGAATGTGAGATGCGTCCAAATCAAAGAAAGGGACCACGATAGAGTCGAACTTCGTGAGTGTGAGTTGAAGAGCGGATGGAATGGGAATGCACTTCCAGCTACGAAACTCCTCAATGATCGACATGAGGCTTGCAAGTGCCTCTTGAGTGCTCGTCAAAACCTTTTGGTGACGTTCGGAAGGCGCAACCGTGGTTGGAATTGAAGCTCCAGAACTCGAGGTACAAGGTTGGCCAACTTATAGGTGCTCCAATGATAGAGAGGATGTAGCAAGGGACTCAGTTTCTTCCTTTTCGGGATGGGAGCCATTGAAGCACGAAGGGATCAATTACACTCCTCTAAATGCTCCATAATCTCGGCTAGATTGACTCGAGAAGCTTCCCGAGTCGGCTCATATGGAGGTGTCTCTTCATAATAAACGAGAGGTGGCGGATAATAGTGAGGCGTCTCGTCGTGACCCGGAGAATAAAAACCAAAATCAACTTGCGATGACGGGTAAGAAGGGCTCAGATACGGATAGGGCGGCCCTCCATACGAGTACATCTCCTCATGATAGTTGCCGGGGGCATCCACGAGACGAGTTACCGACATAAGCATAGCCATACGGATCCATCAGAGCTCCTCAAGCGAAATACCTCGCACAAGAAAAACAAAACAACCAAGGCACACGAGGCAAAGGAAAGAAAACACAAAACGAAACTAACACGACATGATATATATACGAACACACAAAGCTAAATCAAGAGAAATGAAAAACAAGGCGATAATAAAGAGAAACACACAAAATCAAGAAAAAGCAACAAAAAGCAAGAGAAACACGGAAACAAACGACAACTAGATAGTAAACTTGACATTTTACTTGCCTTCCCCGGCAACAGCGCCATTTTGTTTGTAGTATTTTTGGGCAATTGGTAACCGAGTTACCCGGACTCGGGTCGTTCTCAAAGGAAGGCTCTTCGGAGCTTCGTTCACTATCTAGTCGTCAAATCACACAACCGAAAAAGTCCTAACCATGCTACTCGCAATTTCGGGGTTTAAACTTAAGCTAAACTAATCTACGAAATGAGGACAATTGAAAGCAATTAACAAGGCAATAAAAAGTACGAAGTAATGAGGCTTAAGACTAAGTACCCACTCTTACACGCACTTGAAAGGAGAAGCAGAGTCAAAAGCTCGAAATTTTACTCGAAACAATGTCACCAGAAATTCGCCGGAAAACTTGATTCATATGCTCCAAACCAAAATATAAAGAAGGAAAAAAGAAAATAGAGAGGATTTTCCCAACTTCAAAGTTGGGAAATGATAGTTATCTCCCAAAAAATACAAAGGCACAAGTCTATTTATAGTTACACCACAAACACACACTAAAACACACACATTTAACAATTTAGCACTCGCTAGGTAGCGAACTAGTTCGCTAGGCGAATTGGTCTTGTGGTCTTTTGCACACTAGCTAGGCGGCGAACGCGTTCGCTAGGCGAATTGGTCTTGTGAGTCTTGTGCACACTCGCTATACGGCGAACACGTTTGCTAGGCGAACTAGACTTTCGGATCTCTTGCACGGTAATGACTCGACAATGGCTCGGGGGTTCTCGGAATGGTTCATGCTCTCGGAACTTGGCTCGATTCTTCTCTTTCATCTTCCAAAATGGACCTAAAAATTGCACCAATGACACGAGAAAGTACGCCAAAATACAAACACCAAAAAGAAAATCAAAACACACGGGATCAACTAAAATGGACCGGTTAGACAAGAAAACAAACCTAAACCGACTCAACTATACACATAAAACATATAAAAAGAAATACAAAAACACAATAAACAAGCATCACAATAGTTTTGTAAAATTTGCCACATATAGAAAAACTGAAGCAAGGTTGATTCACAAAGAAAAACAGGGCATCACCGGCAAAATAAATTAGAGATCATATGACTCTTTATATAGGTTCTAATTCATTGGAACATTTTTAGCACATAAGCTTGTTTTAAAAGATTGAACATGTTTATCATAAGTTTTTACAAATCTGGCCAGAGCTCTTAGTCAACTTTTCAATTGAATTGATTTTTTTTTTTTTTTCTTTTAATGGATAGTGCTAGCATGAAAATATTTTACGTTTCGTCTCCTTCACATAACCATTGCAAGAGAAAATTACAAATTTGCTCCTACTAGTTTTCACGAATATCACAATTGGTACCCAAAATTTTATTTTTGGTCCTTATTATTTTTTTTGTTGCTAAAATGGTCCCAATGTCGTCAACACTAACGAGCTGAAGAGCAAGACATTAATCGTTATTTTTAAATTTGAAAATCGAAATGTCTCTCTCATTAACCAAAATCGAGCATGAACCCTAGATAACTCATATGGGATGCCCGACAGTGCAAAATGCTTCGTCAGAGGATGAGGCCAATTCTTCGAACTCGAAATGCGGTAATGTTAAAAAACCTAATTTATTTTTGTTATTATTTCCATTTATCCAAAGTCGAGGCTTGTTATTTTTGAATTTTGTAAATATTCAGCTTTTTTATGTTAGTTTTGTAGGTTAGGCATAATTTCAAAATTGGTCCTATAATTTGGCCACAGTCCAAAAAACCACCCATATATTGACCACTATCAAAATTGGTCATATAATTTCAAAATTTAATCAAATTTGGTCCTTTTTATCTGGAATATGGATTAAAATGTGATTAAAAAAGGACCAAATTTGATTAAAAAAAGAATCAAAATTGATTAAATTTTGAAATTATATGACCAATTTTGATAAGCGTGCCATCTCCTGCCGACTGTGATAAGCGTGCGGCGGACTTGCTGGCAGAATTGCGTGCCACTCACGCCACGGCTTGGGCGCAATTGGAGGCGACTAATGCTTCTTATAAGCAGCGTGCGGATGCTCGTCGTCGCCATGTGGAGTTCGAGGTAGGTGATTTTGTTTGGGCTGTGTTGACTAAAGACAGGTTTTCAGCGCATGAGTATAATAAATTGTCGGCCCGAAAAATTGGCCCGGTTGAGGTGGTGGAGAAGATCAATCCCAGTGCTTACCGTCTTCGCCTTCCTTCTCATATTCGTACTTCCGACGTGTTCAACGTCAAACATTTGATCCCGTTTGCTGGTGATAATTCTAACGGAGACGAGACCGGTTCGGATTCGCGGCCGAATCCTTCCCAACCGGGGGAGGATGATGGAGACGATACCGCGATAGCGTTTGTGAATAAATATGATCGTCTTCGTATCTAGTTCGTTTATTCATGCTATCTCTAGTAGTCTTTTATTATTGAGTCATGTTAGTAGTATTGGAATAATTAATTATTAGTCTTTTATTTTTAGTCATTGAAGAATGTTGGACTCTTCCCTTTTATGTATTCTCTTCCTGTGCAGAAGAGAACAGTTTATTATCGATGAAATAAAGAAATCTGCTTTCGCTTATGCGTGTTTTACCCATTTCATATTCACGTTCTACATCAGGTGGACACCTAGATTTTGATGAGGGTGCTACTGGGGGCAAGAATGTAATCTCATCTAAGGATGAAGACTTTTGTTCAAATAAGGATTTTGACAGTGATTGTGATGATGCCCCTTTTGAAGAATATGTTGATGTAGAAGAATGAGTGGAAGAGCCTAAACAAAGCGACAACCAACAGTAACTTGATGATGGGATGTCCACTGACAGCTCCAAGTTCCTAGAGAATAGCAGTCATGATGATTTTTCCAGTTGTAATGGTTCAGATGAAGAAAAATGACAAAACTGATAGCAATGTTTTCAAAGAGGAAAATGACAATGAATTTTACTTCGAGCCTCATTTGGCGTGCCAAATTTGTAACAATAAATTTTATAAAATACATAACTTTTGTGTAACTTAATTTGAGTTTGATCAACGATATTGCGTTTGTTAGGGTTGCAATTGACAATGGTTGTGATATATATTGCAAATTGAAGGGTTTTAGTCCCATTTATTAGTTTGGCTTTAATCATGTTGGAAAAGAGGAAAACCTCCAATCTAGGGATTCTCGCCTTCGAGACGGCGAAAATCATGTCCAGGCTGGTCTCCCTATACACCTCCCTCTCCGATGACGAAATCTCGCGGCTGAAGAACGACGTCATCCGGTCCAAGGGCGTTCGGTTCTTAAACTCCGGCGACGAGGAGTTCCTCATCGGCCTCGCGCGCGCCGAGAAGCTTGAGGATCTCTATCGGGCCGCCGCCGCCGTCGCCTGCCTGGGCAAGAAGTGCGATGATAGCGGCCTGAACCGGTTCACATCCGTCTATACGGATCTGAAGTTAGGGTTCATCGATTTGGGGAAATCGGATCTGTACGGATCGAGGTCGGCCGCGAGAAGGGTTGGGAGGATGAAGAAACTGGCCTCGACGACGTTGTATTTGCGGTCGGCGATGGACGTTCTGACTGATATGGAGATCTCCGAGGGGAAGCTGAAGCAGCTCAGCCGCCGGCAGGTGGAGATGATGAAGATCGACCCAATCGATTTCAGCCGAAAGCTCGAAAATCACCGGAGAAAAGTTCGTCGTCTCCAAGAGACCTCTCTCTGGAGTCAAACCTTCGACAGGAGCGTGGATCTCATGGCCCGGACCGTATGCGCAGTGTACGTAAGAATCCAGGTCGTTTTCGGGCCGAATCAGGGGAATCTCGGGCCGAATCAGGGGAATCTCGGGCCGAATATCTTCCCCCATTCTTGCCCGCTGCTTACCGAATCGAAGCCTGTCCAGTTGCACAGATGGAGGTCCTCCATCGACTTCCCCAACGAGTCGAGCCACGGGCCGGATGGGGTGTACCACTCGGCCGGGCCCAATACTGTAGGAAGTGCGGGCCTGACGACACTGTATGCCAACGTGATTGTACTTGCCGAGAAGTACCTGGGCTCGGAAAGCCCGATCAGTCACGACGAGCGGGAGGGACTCTACCGGATGCTGCCGGAGAATTTGAAATCGGCATTGAGGATGAAGCTGGGGAAGAACATGAGGTTTGCGGAAAACGATGAGCTGCTGGCAAAAGGGTGGAAGGAGGCTGTGGAGGAGATGTTGAGGTGGCTCGGTCCCATGGCTCGTGATAGCTTGAAGTGGCTGGTGGAGAGGAAGAGACTCGATGGGTTCGGGACGAAGGGTAATGTTCTGTTGCTGCAGACACTGCATTTTGCGGATAGGGAGAAGACTGAGGCCGCCATTGCCGAGGTGTTGGTCAGGCTTAGCTGCATTTTCCGGTACGGAAACCGGCGACTAGGTGTGTGATAATGTTGTTGTCGTTGTTTTTTTTTTTTTTTTTTTTTTTTTTTTTTTCTCATTTTTGAATAGTTAGGAGAAGTTAATGTAGAAATGATGTGTAAAGCTTTAGCTAATCCGGATTTTTTTTTGCATAGTTAAAAAAAAATCATGTTGGCTTAACGTCATAGCAATTTTAGTATCAAAGTTTCAACTTTTCGCCTTTTGGTAATGTGATTTAATATTGCAACAAAGTTTCAAATTTTCGCCTTTTGGTAATGTGATTTAATATTTTGTTGCAATTTCGGTCTTCAAAGGACTACAAATGTAGCAAAATATTAAATTATAGGATTAAAAGGATAAATGTTTGAACTAAAATTGCTATGACATTAAACCAACAGAATTAATAATGCAATTTTGCCAATAGTGTACCGTTGGAATGATGAATTTTCCGGTGAGAAGGCAAATGACGGGCATCGAGCTGTAGGCGACGAGGGGGACGTGAAGGGATAAACAATAATGTTAATGTACGCGAGCCTCAAGAGCCAATTGAGCTACCTATCTCCACCATGATCAAGGCTATCGAGTTGGGTGGTCGTTTGTTCAAACGGTCTCATGAGGGGGTGGGGCAAACGCTAAAAGGTGGCCTCGAGGCCTAAAGTCACGTCCATGATCAAAGCTTTAGGGTTGGGTGGTCGCATGTTTAAACTACCCTAGTGTTGAGTTGGGCAAGCGTTGGGGTGCCAAATCTACCAAGACTAAGGCTTTTGAGCTGGGTGGTCTTTTGTTAGAATGGTCCCATTAGCGAGCTGGACAAATGCTAACAGATGGCTTCGAGGCCTATAGCCACCATGATCAAGGCCTTCGGGCTAGGTGCTCATTTGTTTAAACCACCATAGTTATGGGTTGGGTAAGTGTTGGGGGTGCAAAATTCACAAAGACTAAGGGTTTCCAGTTGGGTTGTCGTTTGTTCGAACGGTCCCATGAGCGAGTCGGGCAAATGCTAGGGGCGACTGGGTATAGTTTGAACAATTAAAAAAAAAAAAAATCAAAATTCAAATTTAATTCAACTCCACTATCTCCAATATTATCGATATAATTAAATAATATCAACTAATCATTCTTACACATCACATCAACTTTAATTCACTATTCATCTGCTCACATAATTTTAACTAACCATCACTTCCAATCATTTTTCTCCTACTTTACATCAAATCAGCCTTAATTATGTTATTTAAGTATTATATAAATATATCTACTAACAATTAACCATACCACATTTTTAAAAAAAAATAACTATAGTTAAAAAGCAAACCAAATAAAAACTAATTGAATCCATAAACAATCACCCCGTCAAAAGAGTGGCCCCGAGGCCTAAATCCAGCAGAATGAAGGCCCTCGGACTAGGTGATCGATCATAGAGTTGGTTGGCTGAAGATCTGAAGACCAAACCCCTATGACGAGTAAGGCTCTATGAAGGCCAAAACCCTATTACGAGTAAGGCCCTAGCATAGAATGGACGAAGATCAAGGTGATCAAAATTGAGCGGACGAAGCAAGTGGATAAAAGACGCAAAGGGGCAAAGGTTTACTCGGGAGGATATAGTGGAGTTATGCCGAAAACCTCGGTGGTAGGTCGAAGACACTTTGGAGGCAAATCTTCTGGAACCATCTTTAAGACCTCAGTGGTAGGTCGAACACTTAGTGTGGTGAAATTTTTTATGCACTATTAAGACCTCAGTGGTAGGTAGGAAAAAGTTTATTCAAATAAACAAGTTATTTACCCATCACCAAACACGCGAAATATACACACACTACACGAAAATAGAGTTCTAGTGAAGATTTTTTTTTGTCGCTATATCTACAATTGTTGTCACTATATAATTTACATACAGTGCCAACAGTTGTGAATATAGTGAGAAAAAAAAATCACTAGAACTCTATTTTCTTGTAGTGACAATAATATTAGGGAAAAAAAAGAATTAAGGAAAAATTGGAGATTTCGTCCAGTAAGTGGCACTCATTTGAGGTTTGGTCCTCCCCGATACCCACTTTTGGATCACGTCCCGTAAGTGCGACAAACTGAGATTTAGTCCTAACACAGGCAATTGCAGATCACTTTTACTGGCTAGTCTACATGGAATTTTACCTGATTTTTTTTTTTTTTTTTTGGCTAAGTTGTGGCATAATTAAAAAAAGTGCAAAAAGGCCGAGATAAATTAGTCCTGACAAATGCAGGTCATTTTTACCGGCTAGTCTACATGGAATTCTACCTAATGTTTTTTTTTTTTTTTTTTGCTAAGTCGTGGCATACTTACCAAAAATATGGAGAAGACGGGGTTTGAACCTCGGGTGTTGGGCCTTGCAATGAGGAGCCACATGACCTAACGAGATTAGTGTTAAAATTTGACTTCAATTATATATCTATCAAAACCGTTTTATCCAAATACAATATATATATTAAATAATTATTAAAACTAATACATAACACATTGAATAATTATTACTAATACAGAATTTATTAAATAATTATTAAATACATAATATATATCATTAATTTGTATTAGTTAAATAATATTTACTAAATAAATAAATATATTAAATAATTTATTAAATATAAATTAATAATAAATATATTCAATAATATAATTTTGTTTTTTATTTATTATGATAATGAATAAGTATATTAAATAATATAGTATTATTTTTCATCACTATATATATATATATATATATATATATATAAAATTCAATTTATGATACTTTTAATTATAAAATTATTCATATTTTATTAAATAATTTATATATATTATTAAATTTTTTATATAGTAATTGAATATTTACTAAACAAATAAATGTATTAGATGATTAATAAATAAATATATTGAATAATATTATATTATTTTCTCATTTATTATATTAACAAACAATATTTAATAGTATAATATTCCACGTGGCTTACAACTTAGCAGAAAAAAAATCAGGTAAAATACCACGTAGACTAGTCAGTAAAGTGACCTACATTTGTCGGACTAAATCTCAGGTTTTTTTGCATTTACGGGATGTGATATAAAAGCGGAATGTGATCTAAAAGTGGGTATCGGTGAGGGCCAAGCCTCAAATGAGTGCCCCTACATGAAATCTCCAATTTTTCCAAAGAATTAATATTCATATCAAAGCAGGTGAGTACATTTGGTTAGATATTATAATCACAAAATTCATAAATATATATATATATATATATATATATATATATATATATAATTGACAACCAATAAATTTTACCTGATAAATAAAATATATTTAATTTTACCTATTAAATTTTAACTCATTAAACTTTAGTCTTAGTAAATGATAGAGAGGAGAGTGAAAAACATAAAAAGATAATGGTGTATTGATGTGTAATTAAGTAGGACTATGTGATAACTTTCTTAACACAAAAACCGTTACAAATCATCATCATCATTATTATTATTATTATTATTATTATTATTATTATTATTATTATTATTATTATTATTATTATTATTATTATTATTATTATTATCCACTCTATCCCACTAACGAAAAAATATTCTTTTGCACTTTTTTTGGTTATTAAGACAAAAAAATTTACACATATATTAATTGAAAATAATTATATTTTTTATTGCAATAGTTATTAGTAAAATTAATAATTTATTTTGCGTGAAATGATATATGAAAGTTACAGAAGCATACAAAATTATATTGTAAAAACTTTTTGTTTAAATTATTTATTCTAAAATCAATATTATATTTTTTATTTAATTAAGCTATTGTTATCTTAATGATTAATTTACCTTAATATCATAGTAAAATTTCTTAAAAGCACTTAACCAATTGTTATAATAAGTAATATATTTCAGCTAATCAATTGGTCATGAACCCTCAAAACTACAAAATACATTATTTATTACATTTTATGCAATTAATATAGTGATTCATCTTGAATCAAAATATCAAATCATTATGTACTATTTATTTTAAGCAGTGATCAAATTTTATATCATAATGTCATTATCTAACATATAATTTTAATATTATATGTATAAATTTAATTTATAAAATTCCATATTTGAAATATAATATTATTATCGAACTTATAATTTTAATATTATCCTATGTGGCAAATCACTAAATGATACCTAATAAATTTTACTTGTATGGTAATTAATACACCCTATCTCATTAATAATAAAGTTTTATCACTTTTTTGGGTTAATAAGACAAAAACAATTATGTTTTTTTTTTTTTTTTTTTTTTTTTTTTTTTTTTTTTTATAATTGAGTAATAACTATATTTTTATTGAATCATATAATAGTATTTATTGTATCATATAATAATTAATACTCCCTCCTATTTTTTTAAATGTCATTCTAGTTTTATCAACTACTAGTACGTTACCCGCGCGTTGCGCGGCCTAATATTAAAAATGGTGTGAATGAATGAAAATTTAACAGAAAAATGTTTTTTAAAAAATTTATTGAGATAATGTAGAATAAATTTTTTGTTATTTTATTTAAAAATACTTTCACAAATACAACATCTATAATAGGTGATTTGTGTTTGTTATCACCAATAGTAATAACAATAATTAGGCAACATAGATCGTGACTCTTAGGTCCCGACTTCACCTCGATGGTTAGACACAAGAAAAGCACTTCAACTTGTTGATTCGTCGTCTTGTAGGCTATTCTTTCAATGCAAAGGATGAAGAAAATAAAAGAAATATTGTTTATCTAAAATCAAAAAATAAACTCGCGGTTTTGTTTCATCCCAAGACTTCTTTCTGCCGGTTCTAGCATTTTCCTCTAGAGATAGATAAGATATCCCGACATAGTGGCGCTTTGATACTACCAGGAACAGGAAAACCAAATTCCAAAGAATAAAAAAAATGCAGGCTGCAACTCGCCTGCATGAAGTCGGAATCGCTAGTAATCGCCGGTCAGCCATGCGACGGTGAATTCGTTCTCGGGCCTTGTACACACCGCCCGTCACACTATGGAAGCTGGCGTTCTGTAAGACCATAATGAAAACGCAATTTTTGTTTTTCTTCTAGGCGCCCAAACCTGGTTTTTTCATTTTGAGAATCATTTCGAAAGCGTGGGAATAAAAAAAAGCATCATAGTAATAACTATAGAAAATCACTAAGGACAGAAAAACCATATTCTTATTCGCATTCCATGTGGAACGAAATCCCAGGCGTCTACTGTGCAAGGGTGATGGGTCTGCTCTCAGATCTGGAACGGTTTGGTAGGAAAACGTCCGGATCTGGGATGAACCGGTATGAACGAGCTTAGATCTGGCCTGATGACCTTCGAACCGCTGTTGAACCGCACGAACACCTGCAAGAACTCAACGCCGGAGGGTTTTTCCGGCGTAGAGCCTCCGACGCTCAAGTCAGTATGTGAGAGAGATGATGGGAGCTGCTATCAGAGCAGCAGTAATAGAAATGTATGGAATGAATGGGAGTTAGGGTTTTGGGATTACCTCAGTCCTTTATATAGGAGTACAATATATACCTGAAGTCCCCAAAATGCCCCGGCCGACTTAAGGGAAATGTCCAGAATACCCCGGTCGGTTCATATTCCGCCTACTTCCTAGTCAGCATCTAGATCCTTCCTGAGCTTCCTTCTTATCCTTAACTCTTCCTCAATATGTTGAGGTGTGTCTACGCTATCGGGCATCACGAGCTACAACTCCCTCAGTCGACCTGAAATATTATGTCGAGTCGACTGGATCGTACTCAACCGTTAGTAGACCCTAATACGTCTGACCATTGTCTTACCAGAGGTCGACTCGCTCTAGTCGACAGGTGTGCATTGACTCGGTCGAGAACCGGGCCTCTTGGCTGAGTATCGTGGAACCTTACTATAAGAGTCGACTATTCTGAAGTCGACTCAGTAATCTCAAACCGTGATGATTATGAACCGTTGTGAGCCAATCGCGGTAATGTCGCAGCTACTGAACCGATGCACGACAGTAGGACCATATCAAAGGGCCAACTTAATCCTCTTCCCCAGGGATCTCAGACGAGGGAAATTATAAAATCCAATATAATTCATTTAAAAAAAATAAATTAAAATTACATTTTTAAGCTTACAAAAATATGTGATATACCATGAAAAAAATTATTGGTCACATTAATGATACTTCTTCAAACTTTTTAATAAAAATGTATATGTGATAACATAATTCTAATGGTTCGAAAAAGAAAATAAAGTCATGATTACTATTGTACAAATAAACTAATATTGAATATTAATGTGAACATGTACGAAGACGAAAAAATTCAAATATATAATACAAATTAAATATCTAATAAAAAATAAAATAACTTCTATCTGCATGTATTTTATTTTAAATTAAGTCTAGATATTTTTTTTTACTTTTTATTAACAAAATAAATCTCAACATTCCGTTTTTTCACAAAAGAAGTGCGATGGTGATTATAGAATGACGTGAAAGATTGATCATTTTTCATAAAGTCATAAATAGACTCATTAGCTCAATATTAAAATATTTTTTTTTTTCATGAAATTCATGAGAATTGTAATTCAATGGAATATTAAAATACTTATTTGTGCATAAAACCAATGAAAATTAACACTTTGAAAAATTTTGTAATGTAATACATAAAAAAATTGAAATTATATTATATAAAATCTAAAAGAAATAAAATAAAATTATCATTATGATACATGATAAAAAAAAGTAATTGATGCATTATAATAAGTTTGTGGTTAACTTTATCTACTGCAACGTTCAATTGTGATAATATGATCTCATCATTCTCTTATGGAAAAAAAAAAAAA
>CACSLK010003174.1:3424176-3434737 GCA_902706635.1 Striga hermonthica
AAATTGGCCCACTCGCTTTTGAGTTGCTGGCACTTGTGTTATGCCGGTCCTTGTACATCACTCTTTCATTAAAGATGACATCTCTGTTGCGGATCATCTTTTTCGTTTCATCGTCCCATAAACGGTAGCCAAACTCATCTTCACCATAGCCAAGGAAAGTACATTTCTTTGATTTTAGATCAAGTTTGTTTCTACCTTGATCACTGATGTGTACATATGCTACACACCCGAAAACTCTAAGATGTGAGAGTTTTACTTCTTTTGCGCTCCATACCTCTTCTGGTAACTTGTGATCCAATGGTACCGATGGACTTCGGTTGATCAAGTAAGTTGCTGTGTTGACTGCTTCTGCCCAGAACTGCTTTGGTAGGTCTGACTGCACACGCAAGCTTCTGGCTCTTTCAGTCAACGTTCGATTCATACGCTCAACTACGCCATTGTGTTGAGGCGTACCAGGCACGGTTCTCTCCATTCTGATTCCGTGCTCATAACAAAATTTCTTGAATCTGGTGGTTACGTATTCACCACCATTGTCGGATCTGAGCTTCTTGATCTTCAAGCCAGTCTCATTTTCCACCATAGCTTTCCAAATCTTGAAAGCTTCAAATACTTCTGACTTGTGTTTCAGAAAGTAAACCCATACCCTTCTGGAGTGATCATCAATAAAAGTCACGAAGTATTGCTTCCCACCAACGGATGGGACAGTCGTTGGGCCCCAAATATCAGAGTGGATGAGCTCAAGCTTCTCCTTCTTTGGGGTTCGTCTACTTGTCTGAAAGCTGACTCTCTTCTGCTTTCCAAGTATACAGTCTTCACACATGTCAATTTCTATTGACTGGAGGCCTGGTAATTTTCCTTTTGAGTGAATGATCTTCATCCCTTTTTCACTCATATGCCCAAGTCTTTGGTGCCATAGATTGGGACTTTCATTTGCTGCAACTACAATAAGATGACATGCTCTTGTGGTCTTGTAAAGAGTACCACTCTTTTTGCCTCGAGCAATTGTCATCGCACCCTTTGAAATCTTCCAATCATCACCATGGAAGATTGTCGTGTAGCCTTCACTGGCTAGCTGGCCTACGGAGATTAAATTCTTCGTCAGGTCGGGAATATGTCTGACATTTTTCAATTCCCAAACAAACTCGTTCAACTTGATTTTTATTGCACCTTTGCCGACAACCTCACATGATTGCTCATTACCAAGGTAAACTTCACCAAGGTTTCCAGGAACATAATTCTCGAATAGTTCCTTCTGTGAGGTAGCATGAAAGGATGCTCCAGAGTCTAACACCCAAGACTCTTCTCTGTTCTCCAAAGAACATATCAGCGTGTCTCCTGCTGAGACTGAGGCAATATTTGCCTCTTCTTTTGTCTCTTGGCCCTTCGGTGCACTCTTGCACTGGTTTCTGAAGTGCCCGGTCTTCCCACAATTCCAGCACTCGATCGACTTCGAGTTTTGGGAACCACGATGATTTCTGGACCTGGATCTTCTTCCCTTTGATTTGATATGTCTGCTTTCTTTGGTTGAACTTCTTCCTCTCGACTCTGTATGCAATACAGAAGAGGTTGATGGTTCACCCGACTCCCTCCGCCGGATCTCTTCATTGAGAACCAAATTTTGGACATCATCAAATCTCAACTTATTGCTTCCCGATGAGCTACTCACAGCTGTGACTGTAGCATTCCAGCTTTCTGGTAGAGAAGACAAAAGTATTAAAGCCCGTACTTCATCATCGAACTCGATCTCAACTGAACTCAACTGGGTTGTAACTGTGTTGAGCTCATTGAGATGATTTGCCACCGGAGCACCTTCGGTCATCCGAAGGTTGAACAATCGCCTCATCAAATGGACTTTATTTGAGGCTGATGGTTTCTCGTACATGTTGGAAAGAGCCTTCATGAGGCCTGCTGTCGTTTTTTCTTTTGCAATGTTAAAAGCAACATTACGGGATAACGTCAGCCGAATGGCTCCAAGGGCTTGTCTGTCAAGAAGACTCCATTCTTCCTCCCTCATATCCTCTGGCTTCTTTCCCGTGAGTGGTTGATACATATTCTTCTGGTACAGATAATCCTCGATCTGCATCTTCCAGAAGCCAAAGTCCGCACCATCGAACTTTTCAATTTTCATTTTTCTTTCGTCTGCAGCCATCGACTCTGATCTGACTTCTCTGCCGGATCGTTTCTGTAAATTTTGTGAACTACCGTGTTTAAGAACACGTAGGTAGATAAATTTGTAGCGCTGACAAATTTGACACTATTCCCGTTTTTCACTATTCACGGAATAGTAACTCACACAAAAAAATTACAGAATTAACAATCTGGCTCTGATACCAGTTGTTGGGAAAAATACGCTGAAATTTCCATGAAGTCGGATCTATAAAAGTGAAATAAAAATAAAAAAATAGGACACACCAATTTGATAACGGAGTTCGGCCAATAATGCCTACGTCTCCGGACTACTGCAGATATTTTATTGGGAAAAAGAAATACACTCGTGTTTACAAAACACTCGTAAACTCACTCACAACTCACAACTCAAAAATACACAAAAGCTAAATTTTTATTAGCTCTTTCTCTCTCTCTTTTCTTTCTGTATTTTTGTTGTTGTGTTTGTTGATCAGAATCCCCCTCAATTTATAGAGGGGGAAGTGTACCAATTTTCAACAAAGGCAGCAGCCGTGCTGCAGCTTTTCAATAATTGTGTACTGCAAATTTTCCATACATGGCTGCTGGTGCAAAAAACATGTGGGCTGCAGAACTTTTTTATTATTTTTCTTCTTTGGCTGATTGTCAAATTGAGTGGGCACAACAACCCATTTTGACTCAACAGGCCTCAAATACTAAACCCGTAACCGGCCCGACTATATTTAAGGGTCGATTTATTAAACCGGCCCGACTCGTCGATTCATTGAACCTCCGATTTGAAAAAAAATAAATAAATAAAAGAAAATTATAATTGTGACCCGTCGGAAAATTCGGACCGGTTCATGCCAGGAGTGCAACACGACCCTTGATCGGCCTTTAAGGAGTTCTGGGCCGGTTCAAAAACCGGCTACGGCGAGCTGATTTCGGGCCGAACTGGGGCTGGCCAACCGCGTGGCCATGTCTAATTCAGTTTGTCGGCCCAATCTAACATACTCTTCTCACAAATTTGCATACTTATCGTTTTCATTACAAGATATTATTCTTTAAAAAGTAAAAACAACACTAATGGTTAATCGATTAGTCTAATGGCTACTTCGCCTCACATATTGTACTTGTAATTTAACATATATGCTCACTTTGCTGCCGTGTTTCAAATATCGTACTAGAAATTGTACATATTGTACATGACATTGGTATATAGTTCAATCGATTTTTTACTGCATATGTTACCTGTTTTGATAGTTATTAATTAAATTTATTATTTTAACATAAACAATGTATAAAACCAACTTTAATTAATATTTAAATTGATTAAAAGTGAAATAACAACATTATAAATTGATATTTTGACAAAAACGTCTCTCTCTCTCTCTCTCTACATACATACATACATAAGCACATACATACATATACATACATATATATATATATATATATACACATATATATAGCGTAAAAAAATTTAATGCAATAAAAAATCGTTTTCTGCACTTTTTTGGGGTAATTGTGACAACAAACAGTTACATTTTATATTAGTTGAGTAATAGTTATAATTTGGCAAAATTGCACCTCACATCACGACTTTATCGAGTTTTGAAATTCTGTCACGACTTTGAGACCTTGTCAATTTGGTACCCAACCTTTTTTATTTTTTGCTTGACCAAGCATTGACCATCCCGCCGACCGACAGATGCCAGCTTGTCCGGCGACTTAATCCAACATGGATTATAAATGACAACGTTTCGCCTGACGTGGAGGACGTCTGAGGCAAAATTAACGCCTCATCAATACGACGTCGTTTCATAATTAAAAATCATATATAAATAAAAAAAAATCCCCAAAAAAACGTTCAATCCCTAAAATCCCTAAATTTGTTGACACCTGCGACCCTGCCTACAGCGAGAAGAAATTGTTCTTCCTTGAGCTCCAAAAATCACTGCAATCTCTATCTTCGACCTTCCCTCCACACATGGCAAATAGCTCGAACAACAGTGGAGCTTCGAATGGAAGTGCAACCAACATACAAGTCAAGTGTTTACATAGAGAGTCGGTCGATCTTTTGACGTCGCAAACTGATAGAAATCCGAGTCGAAGATACTATTGTTGTCCATATCGAAACGTAAGTTTTATGACAGATTTTGGCCTAATTTTTTAGTTTTCAGAATTCATTCGAACATATTTTGCCCTAATTTTAATCCGTGCGTCGAATGGAAATGCCGTAATTCGAACAACAGTCTAATGATTGTAGGTTTTTTATGTGGTTTGATCCTGAGATGCCACCATTTCAAAAGGCTGCTTTTTTGAAGTTGAAGAATGAATATAAAATTGTGGGTGATGAATTGAAATGCAAAGAAGAAGAGGTCAATGGGATAACCTCAAGACTGGAGACCATAGAAAGACAAATGTTGGAGCTGCAGGTGAAACATGCTAAATTGGAGGAGTTAATCGACACACTTGTTAAGAAGAAGAAGTTTCCAACTACATTTTTTTTGTTCATTTGGGCATGTTTTTTGCTTCTGGTGGTATTCAAGTAGTAGTATTGGAGGTGACTTTGGTTGTGTTAAGAAGGTTGATGAAATATATTGTGTTTTAGTAGTATTGTTGACATGCACTTTCTTTGTATTGCTCACTTTTGATTGAAGAAGTACAATGTATAAGTTTGTTATGTTTTGGTTGATGCAATTTGTTCAATTTTTATAAATTTTGTGCAATTTGTTTTCTAGATATGTTGGAAGATTCAATGTACACCAAAAGATTATTGGCAAAATAAGAAACATGAACAATGAAGTACATACACCAAAATAATTCCAAAAGCTGAACACAGTTAATTCGAAGCTGTTAACAAACAACTGTTCCAAACCAACATAATTGTTCCACCTGTTAACAAACAACAAAAGCTGACCAAAATAAACAATCGAAACCGACATATGTTCCAACCAACCCCAAAAACAAACATATGTTCAACAATCAGACCAAAACAAAACCAAACCCAACAATCCATCCTACAATCATTGTTACACACTGCTGCTAAACTAAATTGTCCAACAATTACACACTGCCAACCAAACCCATTAACAATGCAGAAGACTATTTTGTTGCACTCTCTTGAGTGTCAGTGGTATGACGCCTTCCTCTTTGAGCCCTTCCTCTTGGACCAATTCCTTGTCTTTGTGAGCCACTGCCACTTGCATTGGCACTGCCACTGCTCCCACCTCTAGATGATGATCCTCCACGAAATCCAATATACATGGCTTTAAACACACTGCCCTCTTCCAATAGAACTTCAAACTTCCCAGCCCTATCCACTCTCATCAACTCAGCTATGTAGCTTCTTAAACACTTATAGTGTTCTTCTTCAGATCCTCTAATCATGTTCAACGCCCTGTACTTTGCTCTATACAACCTCGACTTTGAAGGCTGAACAACATACTTGTCAAGTAAGTACTCCTCCAACTCAGCAATCTTCATTCTTGGCTTCTTTCTGAATTTGTTGATGCATTCTTTAGCAATCCACTTAGCATTGGCCTGTCTTGTTCTAATGTCCCTGGTGCAAGTGTGCTTTGAAATAAGAGTCTTCACTGCAACTCTTCTTTCAGTTTTTATTTCACTAGCATATATCTTCCAAGGACAACCTTCAATGCACTTGGCTTCAACCTGATGCTGATTAACTCTCCAAAACTAGATATTACACCCATTATACACAGCATAAGTTTGAATGGCCTCTTTACACTGAGCAATGTTTTCAAATCTCATTCTAAGTTGAAATGCCAGTGCCTTGTGATCACAGTTTGGGTCATACACCACCATTTTCATCCTTTTCCTTTTTTTCCTATCTTCAGTATCCTCACTATCATCATTTGAAAATGATGTCTGTGAGTCAGTCTCATCTGAGTCTCCATACTCTGATGCATCCTCTCTGCATGGTTCACTTGGATCACCATTAGTGGGTATTGAAAACTCTGGATCACACTGAGTGTTACCTTCTGTACTGTTGTTTCTTTCTTTGGCACCAAAGAACCTTTTTTTCCTTGCTAGAAGGTACTCCTCTTCATCAGTTCCCAAGTCAACCTCAGAAAGTCCATCATCACTAGAGCTGCAATCTGATGGGCTATAATCATCATCACCACTACAATCATCATCATAATCATCCAAATCATCATCACAAGTATTCACAAGAGGTTTAACATTGGTTCTTTCCTTTTCAGTGGCATCACCACCTTCAGTTGTTGCCTTTTCATTTTGAGTTCCATCACCAACTTCAGTTGCCTTTTTAGTAGCATCAGAACCTTCAGTTGCCTTTTCAACAACATCACTACTTTCAATTGCTTCATTAATCTTTTTCTGCCCTTTTTTCCCACCATCAACAAAAAGACAAGAATAAAATTTACTGGGTTCCAAACTCCCAATCATTTCCATCAAGGTAGCATCATTGTGGATATGTATGTAACTAGGCGACCCCATTTCCCCACGGATCTTGTAATACACTTTGCCAACCTCAGTGTAACCAAGTTTTTCAATTTCATTTACTAAATCTAGATACCCAAACCTGTCAACATCTATACCATGCCTGATATGAATGTCTCCTCCAAAATACTCCATTGCATTATCCAACATGACAAAGTACCCACCGTGATTCAGAAAAATTGATAATTTTTTCTGAAAAAAAAAAAAACAATGTCTATCAGATATCAGATTAATGAACCCTAATCTATCGATTCTGAATACTACTCTATCGATTATTAGTGAACTCTAATCTATCGATTATGAGTACATAATACGTAATGCAGTAATAAACAAAAAAAAGGAGAGAAAATCATACATGTTTGTCATCTTCAATGGGGATTTGCGATTTTGTAGGGTTCTTCAGAAATCGAAGTCCTTCTCTACAAAAACTGATGCAGACCCTAGTAAGATATTGTCCGCTTTGGGCTACTTCCGCCACCCGCACGGCTTTGTTCTTGGCTGGGCTTCAATACACACCCACCAAAACGCATCTTACTAGTGAAGGTATCCACATCCTCATATAAGGCCTGCTTCGTTTCCTTTCAAACCCGATGTGGGATGCGCTGCATCATCCACCCCCCCTTGTGGGCCCAGCGGTCACCGCTGGCACATGGGCTGGCTCTGATACCAACTGATGCAGACCCTAGTAAGATATTGTCCGCTTTGGGCTACTTCCGCCACCCGCACGGCTTTGTTCTTGGCTGGGCTTCATTACACACCCACCAAAACGCGTCTTACTAGTGAAGGTATCCACATCCTCATATAAGGCCTGCTTCGTTTCCTTTCAAACCCGATGTGGGATGCGCTGCATCAAAAACCCAGGTTTCTTCAGGAATTGCGAATATGCCGAGAATTTGTCGGGTTCGATTTCAGTTATTTGGTCGAGGATAGAGTTAGGGATTTACGGATTTTTCGATTTCGATTTAGGAAGTTAGGTCATCGTTTGGTCGATGGAAGAGTGAATGGGGATTTAGGGATTTACGATTTTGGCTTTAAGGTAATATTTGATTTTAATTTCGGTATTTTTTAATTATGAAACGACGTCGTATTGATGAGGTGTTAATTTTGCCTCGGACGTCCTCCACGTCAGGCGAAACGTCGTCGTATTTAATCCATGTTGGATTAAGTCGCCGGACAAGCTGGCATCTGTCGGTCGGCGGGATGGTCAATGCTTGGTCAAGCAAAAAATGATGGCATCTGTCGGTCGGCGGGATGGTCAATGCTAGGTCAAGCAAAAAATGAAAAGGTTGGGTACCGAATTGACAAGGTCCCAAAGTCGTGACAGAATTGCAAAAGTCGATAAAGTCATGATGTGAGGTGCAATTTTGCCTTATAATTTTTTTAACAATTATATCTTATAATAGTTATTATTAAAACTAACTAATTATATTTTATGCTAAATGACACATGAAAGTTATATAAGCATAAAAAAAAGTATATTGTATAGTTTTTTCTTCATAAAATAAAAATTTAATTAAATATAAACTCAAAAATAGAAACTAGTATGTACCCCGTGCGATGCACGGGAACAATATTATAAATAGACCTCAACATTGAATCACTCAATGGCGGAAGTAGAAACAACTATTGATCTTATTTAAAAAGAGGAAGAAAAAAAATAATTATAAATTATAGAGGAGGATAAACAATACTTAATAATTATAAATTAAAGATTGGGGTCAAACAATATAAAATTATTTTGTATAAGAGAATATAAAATTTGTATGTTTAATATTAAAAACACCTAAAATATTATATTAGTATATGTAAAAGTATTCAAAAATTTCTATATTATTTTTAAAAAGATATGAAGTCACCTACAACTTTTCTAAACAATTTTAGAAGGACATATCTAAAAATATTTGAATTTAATATTGTGTAAAAAAATTTTTTCTAAAAAAGTAGGAAAAGGAAAAACAAATATTTACTGTCAAACAACGGTTTTGATAAACTAAAAAATAGGAAAACGAGAAACAAATCTTTACACAATTAACGAGTTGATTTTTTTGCCTATTCAGATTTGTCCAACAATTACTATATGTAAGATATATTTAATGATTTTAGCGAGAAAAAGTTTCTAAATTTATAAAAAGGTTATTCTTTTTATATAATAATAGATTAGTAGAGGGTTAAAACGGAGATTAAAATTAGAGTTTACACATAAATTTTAGACAATCGAACCTAGGGAAATTGTTTTTTTTTTTTTTTTTTGGCGGCGGTTGGCGAATGGACGTGGTGGCTGGCGGCGGTCCTCATTTGGAGGTGGGTGGTGGTTGGCGGTGGCCGAAGAGATAGGCGGAGAAGATGAGTTATTAGTGTTTAATTAGTATTATTATAATAAGTTTGAGTTTGTTAATTATTAATTAAACACTTTTAATATCATATTAATTTTTTTAATTAGTTATAAATAATTTTTGTAACAATTATGTTAAAACTTAATGGAGCGGGTTGGACTAAAACTGATTAACAGTCGAAATTTAGGGTACCAAAATTAATTAAATAAATTCATGGGGTACTGAAAGTGAAAAATGAATATAATTAAAGTACGAAACATGAATTTCCCGATACAATTATTTAAAACATCGATCGATTGTACGTTAATTGAATATTCATTAGTTTCTAATGAATGTTCCTCAATTTTTAAACTGATGTACTCCTTAGTCCTTACCGAAGTTCTATTTATTGACTTAGGCGTGATTGGATATGAGTTATGATCCATTAAATTAAATCATTTCATATATAATCACCTAATTCAAAATTCAACTCAACCAAACTCTCATACTTTTTGTATAAATATAATTAAATATTATAAATTAATCATTCTCATACATCACATCAATTTTAATTTACTCACATAATTTTAACTATCTATCACTTCTTATAATCTTTTTATTGCTTTTACATTATATCAGCGTTAATCATTACATTTTAAATATTATTTAATTTTAAATCTACTTTATTTAAAATAACTCATTTTAGCTCACGTATAGGATCATAACTGATTTGATCCATATCCTATCGCTACTGGATTCCCTCAAATTCAAAAGAGGAATTTGCACGTTATACATTAACAATCTAAAAATATTACATAATTACGTCCACTATATAATAATTTATATAGTAAAAAAATTGTTAAATTTTATTTGCATTGCCTAAAAAGCTGATATCCTATTTATACGGTAACTTCCCTACTCTCTCTCTCTCTCCCCCTCCCTCTCTCTCTCTCCTTCACACGGCCCTCTCTATCTCTTCTTCACAGAAAACCCTCCATCGTTTGTCTTCACAAGCCCAATATTCATTTCGACTGTCAGTCGACTCCTCTGATCCCCCTTCACACAAGTCCGCCACCTCCTCCAATCCCCCTTCCAACGCCGCATCCGCCTCCGCCTCGCTCAAGCACCGTCGTCTCGCAGGTGAGGACATCCACGACGAGGCCTACCACCAAGCCTCGTCCCACGGCTTCTCCACCAAGTACGTCCCCTTCAACGCCTACCCTTCCTCCAGTGAGTCTTACTCTCTCGACAAGATCATCTACCGAGCCATCCCCGTGGTCGTCATCTCTAGGTAGGCGATCCGAGAATCTTTCTCCATGGAGTCGACGAGAAAGAAGAGGAATATCTTTTTAATCGACCTGTCAACTTTTTTTTTGTGGTATATTTGCGTAACTTTTCCTAACAAAAAGATTGATCGCGCCTCTATCGTTTGTGGCGTGTTGTGGTATATGTACAATATATGATCAGTATATATACAATATATGTTGAATATATACCTTGAAAGATTGATCGCGCCTCTATCGTTTGTGATGTGTTATGGTATATATACAGTATATGATTATTATATGTACAATATATGTGAAATATATATATATATATATATATATTTGACTGTTTTTTTTTTCTTCAGGATATATGTT
>CACSLK010003174.1:3434901-3448589 GCA_902706635.1 Striga hermonthica
AAAAAAGATCGACGATGAAGAATACTATTTTTTTTTTTTGTTTTTTTTTCCTAGTAACGATGGCGGAAATCACGCCACCAAAGGATAACTGATATGGATGGAGGACGTTTCAAAAGGTAATGATATTTAGGCAATCACGTAAATAAAATAGCTTCATTAGGTATATATCCTATTAATTGTTGTAGGAAGGTAAAATCAAAAATTCTTGACTAAAGTACACGTATACCTCTCCGTCTTACACTCATTCCAGCAATACGATGCATTGAAACAAATATCACAACTACGAATAGTTCGCCTTTTAATTTTTTCCCTTAAATTTATGATCCCTTTCTTCAATAAATAACTCTCTCTATCTCTCTCTCTCTCTCTCTCATATATATATTACCGCTCCCGATTTTTTCCATTCCCTCTCTCCTCATTTCCTTAAACTCAATCTCTCTCTTCCATAAATTTTGTCCTATGAGATAAACTACAAATAAAATATTTGTCAATATAAAAAAAACTAATAAAAAAATATCAGAGTAGAGAAACAATGTTCTAAAATAAAAAAATACTTATATTTCTCAAATAAACTATCATCCCTCTTATATATAATTTTCGAATGCGCTGAGCCTACGTGGCTGCTTCTGGTGCTTCGGAATCCTACTTGGCGAAGAATCATGCTTCGTAATGAGGTTTGGACAAATAATATTGATATATTAATAATTAATAATCTAGGTTCGGACATTCCATATATATTATTTAGCTAACTTAGGTATTTTAATATCACTTATAGTAATATAACCCTTTAATTCTTTGTAATTTTGCATGGTGAGACACTAAGTGACTAATATATCCCTAACTTTTGATTTGTTTCCTTCAATTAGCTTTAATTCTTTGTAATTTTGCATAGTGAGAAACTAAGTGACTAATATATCCCTAACTTTTGATTTTTTCCTTCAATTAGCCATTGAATTATAAATGTATTATAAAAGTTATAACTTTTGTATTTTTTATCGGTTTTACATATATAATTTATCAAATTAATCATCTTTTCATGATCTTCGATTTGACATCCATATTGTATATATAAAATAAATAAATTATATTTATCTTTACAATAATATTAAATAACAATATTTATTAAAATTTATTAGAAAAATAGAATTATTTACCAGTTGATATATTTATGTTTAACATAGTTACATGTTGTAAGTTAAAAAAAATTATTATAATATAACACAAGTGAGTCACACAAATAAAAAGTGTCATACTAAATATATAATAATATATATATATTAATAAAAGGTATATAAATTTTCAACTATTTTTTCTCATTAATTTTAGATTTTAAGGAAAAAATTAGGAAGCACCCGTGTAATACACGGGCGTTGTACTAGTTAATAAAATAAACCTCAAATAAACTATCATTAATAAAATAAATAAACCTCAAATAAACTATCAATAAACCAACTTATTAATAAAAAATATCAGAGTAGAGAAATAATGTTCTAAAATAAAAAAAAAATACTTATATTCCTCAAATAAACCATTATTAATAAAATAAATAAACCTCAAATAAACCATCATTAGTAAAATAAATAAACCTCAAATAAACTATCAATAAACTAATTTATCAATCAATCAATATCTAAATGCTTCCTTCAACAATCAACATCTAAATGCTTTCTTCAATCCGATCAAAGTCCCATTTCACCAAACAAAATCACATAGCTCACATAGGCTCCTTTGAAAAAAAAATATATATATATTAACATTCGTAAACTATAAATAAACTACTGATATTTCATTATAAAAAGAAGTTCATTCGAATCTTCATTTCATACACAATGTCTGCTTACTCGTATGAGCAATGAGAAAGATAAACATTAGTCCAACCAAGAAAATGCTAGAAATTCATCCAAGATTTTTTCACCATAGTATCAAAACATGTGCTATTATAAAATCACGCATACAATAAACTAACAATAATCCATAAATAAATCGAACAACACTGATGTAATTGGCAAAAAATAAAGACACGAAAAAAATCAGTAAATCAACATCGATTGTTTTTTGTGCTCTGAAACATATTTGAATTCATAGAGTAAACCTTACTCGGATACTTGTTTATGTGCTGTGAGACATGACAATAGTCGCATACGTGCGCCGAGACTTGACAATAGTCGCCCACATCGCATCCCTCATGAGCCGCCGTTTTTTCAGATCCACATCGGTTCCTTCACTGTTCATCGCCGGGCATAGTGTCGGACCTACAATCGCAGCAAAACACCCGATAGTCGACTCGCAGTTCCAATCGCCGCCTCATTATATAATATTGGATGATGAAGTCATGGCGTGTCGCCGGCGGTTGTCGATCCCCAAATTCGAGTCGCCGCCACCGTCGTTTCGTCAATTGCTTTCAAGAAGCGAGGTTTGTCTTCGCGAGAATCAAAAAATTAAAAGAAGAATTGGATCCGGTTCTTTTATTTCTGGGTGTCGTTGTATTTTTGTGTGTGATGCCGACGCCGATCAATTGGAAGGAAGAAGAAAAGGAAACATTAGAGAAACAAGAGAGAGGAGGGTTTAATTTGTGGAATATAAAAATATATTTGAGGAATATAAAAGTGTTTAGTGTCGTCTTAGTGGAACAATTGATATCAATTAGGAATTAAAAACTTTTGCTCGTTATTACGTCCATAACAAAAATAATCTAAGTAATTATCTCAAAAGTCTTTTATTTCGTGTAGTATGTGTAAAATTTTTCCAATTCAAAATGCATAGTGGGCTTACCTTATTACCCACTCCAATATATGCATGCATCATTGAATCAGGCCCATGATATCCATGACACAATATGAACCGAATGATGAGCCCATTCTTATTTCTCAATGACTTAATTAGCAAAAGTCAGTTTTAAATTGGTCTCATAAAATATTCCTTATTATAGTAGTTTAATTCCCTTTCTCCTTTAAATGTCTCCCTCACAAAGATTTTCCTTTTCTTCTCACACTTGTTGTGAATTGAACTGTCTCACCACAGCCAACATAATCTTGTGAACAAAAGTTGAGAAAGATATGCTTAAGCCTAAAGCACAATTTTCTTCTTTCTTTAGTGGGAATGTAAGTCAAATGGAAGCTTGAACCCATATGGCTTTGGATCTAAATGAACCAAAATCTTCAATTACGGAATAAATTTCGCATCGGTCATTAGTTATTAGTAGATATACTCTTCAAGTATCTAGAATTTGAGATCTTTTAACAAGAATGTTAAGATTGTGTTCACCAGCCAAACGTCAAAATCTCATGACTTTTAACAATATAGAGGAGCGCGTTGTCGATACTATGTGATCGTAACGTACCGATGCATTTGAAAGACAAGTTCTGTCGAACAGCCATTCGAGCGGCGATGCTTTACGAATCCTAGTGGCGAGCTGCTAAATATGAAAACGATCAAAAAAATGCCAGTGGCAGAGATGTTTTCATTTTCATTTTTCTTTAATTTATTATGTATTGTTTTCATTTTCATTTTTATTTTTTATTTTTGATTTCACAGCTTTTTGTCAAGGTTATCTTCTTGGTAAATTATTACTTAGGAAAAACGTCAATTTTGGGGAGATGCTATCGCCCCGTTACGGACACTACAAAAAAACAATTCCAACGGCAAAAATTTCTATTGGAAATTCCGATGAATATTCCAACAAACTTAATTTTATGTTGGAATAAGTGTTGGATGGTTGAAAAATTCCAACGGATTTTTACCGTTGGAATAGTTATAGAAATTTATTTCCATAGAATTTTCCGTTCGGATTTTAACTATTCCAACGGTCGTTTTTTCCACGAATTTTTATACGTAGGAATATCCGTTGGAATAGCTATTCCAACGGAAAATATAAAGAATTCCAACGGAAAATATAAAGAATTCCAACGGAAAAATTTCCGTTGGAATGCAAGAGTTTTTTTTTGTAGTGGGAGTCATTCTGTCGGGGTTTGTAACCGATTGATCATCATGTAATCGTTAGAAATAGTTGATCTAACGGTTACGAACCCCGACGGAATGATTCCGTAATGGGACCGTAACATTTTCCTAAACACAAAGTATACTATATTAATTGCCCACTGATTTTCCAAGTTGTTTTATGATGAAAAATATATAAATTTAAAAAGTAATTAAGATGTGCCATGAATAGTATAAAGCCTCACGGGCAAAATGGGAGGTAATTAATAAGGAGAGAATAATCGGATGCTTTATTGTGTCTATACTCGTGACACATATCCAATTGACAAAAACACAGGTCAATAACTATTTATAAATTTTATTTTTAATTTAACATCAAACATTTAGTTGTTTAAATATTTTTATTACATTTAGTTGACCAATCCACAAGAAAATTACTTGCCTATAATTATGAAGCAATGAATAAAATCTATATCATGGTTTCTGCATTAATATGTTTCTCTCATATTGTAGGCAATCACAATTAATATATTCAATTAGTCTTTTATAAATAAAAATATTATAAATAAGTAAAAAATAAAATTAAACTAAAAGTTTTTTTTAGTTTAAAAATAACAGAAACTACATTGATATTATGATTCACATTTAAATGACATTTATAATTTTCTTTTTCTCTGTCATATTATATAATGGAGTTGATATTATTTTTGAATTATTAATGTTGTTTGATAATCCAATTTTTATTATGAAGGTAAATATATATTTATTTATATATGCAATATGGATATCAAAAAATCAAATTTTGTCAAAAGATTGTTAATATGATATATCATATTTGAAAATTTATTGACAAATTTGAAAGTTAATTTACTTTTAATATATTTATATTTTAAGTTAATCGAGTGTTCTGTAATATTAAAAATGTGGATAGAAGTCCAAGTCTACATGAACCATCGTAAATTGATCCATACAAATACGAAGCACCACATTTCAAAACGTTTGATTACGAATCACTAGAAGTTGACAATACATGCGTTCAAAAAACTCTACATTTATATATAGGGAGGTACATATGATTATTCATTAAATTTCTCAAATATGTAAGTATTGGGTAACATTAATTATTCATTGAGTATTAAGGTCATCTTCAGACTCAACCCTTGTATCTACTTTAGTGTAAAATTTATTCTACTATAAAGTAAAACAAAAAGTAAGTTCCATTTCCAACCATTATATAGCGCTACATTTTACTCAATATGAATATTCTCATTTTTTTATTATTTTAAATAAAGCATATATTATATTCATTAAAAAGTATAATTTGTATATATTAAACCAATGTTAAAATATATTGGACAAATATTAAAAAAGTAAGGGAGAGATATTGAATTTCGCAGTGTACGTTTATTTATCACAATATAACAATAAAATACATAAAATGAAAGAGAAAATAACATTAAGCCACATGAAAAAATAAAATTTTAGCGTTAAGGCTACAATGTTGCGCCAAAATTGACGCAACACTGTTTACGACTTAGATTGTGGCAATGAATTGTGGTGATGCCATCTCTACTTTAGCGTTAAGAGCCACTTCTAACATCACGTACGTACTTTGACGAGGCTATAACAACTTCTTATATTTGTAAAAGTTACATTATTCATTACATTTTACGCAATTTATATAGCTATTCATATATCATTGTATTGCTTACTTTTACTAATTATTAAATTTATTGAATGCGAAGTTCGGTTATACAACTTATGATTTTAAATTTAATATTACATACATATAGCTAATAATATTTATTTAATTTTGTGCATGTGAACAAGATTGATTACTGGTAGATAATTATAAAATAATTCCTCAATTTAATGTTGTTTCTTTTCCTTTTTAGATGAGTGATATGTTCTTTGGTAATACAATAATGTATATAGTCCCAAAAAAAAAAAAAAATGCAAAACAAAAAAATAAAATTGTTCTATTATGGTACAATATAATATCCCAATAATAATGTTTTATCAATTATCCAGCTACTCTCTATGTAAGACAAATGAGAATCCAGTAGTCATCAAAATGCCTTCAATTCTAGTGTTTGATTTTATAGTCACACGCAATTTGGATTATCCAGCAAATATGTTTATCTCCTAAATTTGTGATCTTGCTACATTAATTTGTAATTAATTGTCAATAAGATAACAAGTACAATACTCATTTATTCAATATTTAGTGATCAATACTCAAGAGCGCTTGGATGAGATGGTTTGAGTCTCTTCCAGCTTAACCAGTGGTCTCGTGTACGAGCCCTGGGAATGCAGCAGTGTTAAAACTCTTGACGGAGAGCTTTTCCGCCCTTGTGGTCCTACCCGGCTCGATTCCGGATTAGTCGGTTCTCATGTGGATCCGGAAACCAGAAGGTCCCTGTACCAAAAGAAAAAAAATTTAATGATCAATTCATCCAGTCCAGAAAAAATTAAATAAATTAAAAAAAACATGTTAATCAATTGTGTGATGTAATATATATTTAATATAATTTATGTACATTTATATGTATTTAAAAATCCTAAATATCATCTTTATGATTTTAGTAAGAATTAAATAATGGATAGGAATATATTTTGAAAATAAAAGAATTATTATTTACAATTTGAAGTTAAAATTTGAGTGCACGGGCCAAGTGGCCGGATATGGGTGCTTCCGGTGAGGCTATCGGAGAAAACAACCGGCAACAGAACGGTCGGAGATTGAAGGGTAGTTCCTTAGTTGAGTCCTCTTGTCATGCATTTTTTTTTTTACCCAAATAACAATAACAATTAAATAATTTAGACAACTAATTATTTATTTTGAGACAGAGAAAAAACAAATAACAATTAATGCGCATTTTAATTTGATCAAGAGAAATGTTTAGACTATTGTAGGATTTTCATAAATTTTTGAATTGTAGAAAATTAATATATTTTCACGAATTATATATACTAGTATTCATCCTGTGTACATGCACAAAGAAAAATAAAAATTTATATATTATATTTATGTATACAATATATACAAATTTTATATTAAATAATTGATGTATTACATTTTAAATTTGAACTACATGCAAATGTGTAATGTATATATAATTTATTTAACTTACGTATGAATCTTTATATTGATGCCATAAATTTTAATGGCTAATATAATTTAGTAATTTAGAGAGACCATACAATTAATTAGTTAGAAAAGTATTACAATTATTTTTTATCATTGTTATAACATTTGTTTATGTGATTTTAAGGTGTTTAATTATGACACTCATGTCAATTAACTTATTAGATAAAAATTGCTTAAAAAGAACAAAAATATTTTATTTTAGAAAAAGTATTTTAAAAAAAAAAAATTGCAATACAACTTTTTATAAGTATGTAACTTACACATACTATTTAATGTAAAGTTGTAATCAATTAGTGTTAGTAGTGAATAAATTATATTAAAATTATTATTACACCTTATTAATGTAAAATGTAACGGTTCTACATTAATTGAAAAAATGAGCGGGAAAATGAATGGAGGTTTTATTAAATGTTTTATTAAATTCTATATGCCAGCAATTATATATATAGATATATATATGCACGGTCACTAGTCATTTGTTTTTCTTGTTTATTTCATAACTGATAAATCAAAATATTGATCTACCAATCATTTAATCAGATTTTAAAATTATAATGAAAAAGTAGAATAAAATTTTACAAATTATCAAAATTTACACACACTTTTTTTTGGCAAAAAATAAAATCTCAATCAATTTATTTTTTAAAATAATAAAAACAATGTACCTACACAGATAAACATAATGGAATCCAATAACAATAATAAATAATAATGTGTGTCCTCTCTCTCTCTCTCTCTCTCTCTCTCTCTCTCGCTGGCCAGTCATAACCAGGGAGATTGCCTCTTTTTCCAGCTGTTCAGTGGGCCCACCACTCTCCCCACAAACCAATAAAAAAAATGCAAATAATAATAATAATAGTATATAATAATAATAATAATAATAATAATAATAATAATAATAATGTAAACATCAACAATAATAATAATAAAAATAGTAGAGATGAGCATGGGTCGGTACAGTTCCGGAAATTAACCGTACCGAAGTTCGGAGATTTCTAAATTCAATTTCTGGAATTCTACCAAAAAATCGGTTCGGATCGGTTCGAATATTTTTATTTTTTGATTCGATTTGGTTCAGTTCTTTTCAGTTCGGTTAGGATATTCAAAAATCTCTAATTATTTTTTAAAATTTTTTTGAATGGCCACCTAGTTGTATTTAATTTTTATATATTTTTATTTTTAAATCCAACATTCATCAATACTTTATCATACTAAAGATTTTATTTTTAAATCAATTGAAGAAATAACTCTAAATTTTAATTAAGACTAAATTTGTGAAACTTACTTCGAAAATACAAAATTCAAACAAAATATGATATAGTTTTTTTTATTAAAGTAATATTTCTTTAACTTTTTATACCATGCTAGTTACAAGATAGAATAAGACTAATATCGACAAATTTAAGTAAACGTTTAAATATTTTTTTTAAAAAAATAATTCTTTAACTTTTCATACCATTTTAATTATACTTCTCTTAAACCAGAATAATTCAATTGTACATCTCGAGTATTACACAACATGAAATTTAAGTGAGCTTAAGAGCATCCACAATGCTTTGAGTCTCTTTTTGCATATGTGGCAAATAAATAGACTTAAGTCCACAATGACATGGACAAACCCAAGCTAAAAAATCTAAAATCTATCCAATGCAAAATAAAAAAGTACTAGGTCTAGAATACTAAACAACCAATAAAAATATAGTAATAATAAATGCATACAAAAAAATGTGTTTGGCCTATTAAAAAGAAAAAGAAAATTGTGAATAATTAATGACTAGGTGGGTTTGCACTTGGGTCCAAAATAGACCCAAATGTGGACTTAGTCTCTTTTTTCTAGTGCCACATAAGTTAGACTAGGTCTACTTTTAATTGCATTGTGAAACATTTTTTTATAGGCTAGGTTTATTTCCTACATGCATGTGCTTTTTTTCTAAGAGACCCAAAACATTCTGGGTGCTCTAATTGTTATAACTATATTTTACTTACATTTTAAAAATTTTCAAAAATTATACAGGATCAATGTTGACATAAAATATATTAATATACACATCTAATTTTATAATTCGGTTCTTCATATCGATTCTTCAGTTCGGTTCGTTCTCGGTAAGGATATTTGTGAAATCTTCAGAACCGTGTCAATTATTTTTTCGGTTCAGTTCCGTTTGGAGAAAGTCAAACGGTCAACATTTATTTTTCAGTTCAGAGTAATTTCGGTTCGGTTTTTGGAACAGATTCGAAATTCTCCGAGTCTCATGGTCAGACATGTTAATAGTACATAAATTAATAGAGAAAAAAAAGGAGTGTGGAGGAGTAAAAGAAGCAGTAAAAATGGAGTGATAAATATTCTGACTCGTGAAGAAGATGGAGCTGTTGACGCCCATAGAGAGAGAGTGGATGCTCTTCATCTCTCTCTCTCTTCTTCTTCTCTGTAAAAACCCCATTCTCTCTCTCTCTCTCTCTCTCTCTCTCTCTCTAAAAAGGGTTAGTCAATAAAGATCGATTTTTTTTCATAACTAACCTTTCACATTCATCATTCTTTGCCTCGGCCCCCATCTTTAATTACACGAGATTCCCAACTATTTTCTCCCTTTTCCCTTGCGAAGCAGCCCTTCATGCGTTCCCCTCAGGCCAGAATCTCTCATCCCCTTCAATTTATTCCGCTTTTCTTGTAGCTCAGATTGCTGAGATATTATTAGTCTTGAAGAATTCAGCTGGAGCGGGGGAGGAAGGCGAGTGAGTGAGACTTATAGAGGTGGTTAGAGCTTCTGGGGGTTTGAAAATGGCGTCGCGTTCGGCGAAAACAATGTCGGAAGTAGCCCTGGATGCCCTTTCGGATCGGTTTAGGAACACGCTTGCCGGCGGAGAAAAGGACGGCGGCGGCGTCAGCGTCGACAAGCCGGACTTCCGGGAGCTCGATCTGTTCTCGCCGGCAACGCCGCTCCGAACTCGTAGCGCCGGCGTACTTCCCACCGCCGCCGCCGCCGCGGCGGCCACCACCGTCACCGCTACCAGCAGCAGCTCCAGCTCATCCGGATCGGTCACGGGCCGTACCTCGGCTGTCCCCAACTCGCATTTGCCCCGGAGATCCGGCCCCGACCCTAACAGCCACTCAGGCGAGCTCTCCGTTGAGAGTTCCCCGTCGTCAGCTGCCCGGAGCTTCCGGCCTGGCCACACCCGGTCCCGCTCCTGTGGGTCCCACCACCTGTTATTCTCCGGATCGGGTTCCGTCAGCTCCACTCCTACCAACGTGGTCCCCACCGGGAACATCTGCCCTTCTGGCAGGGTCCTGAAATCCGGAATAGTGAACCGGGCCACGAAGCCCGATGTCCTCGGTTCGGGCTCGGTGAATTACGGCCATGGCAGCATAATGCGTGGTGGTGGGCTTTCATCCAAGCCCGGTACGGATGGTGGGTCCACCAATAATCACTCGAGAGGGCTCGTGATTGGCGGGGATATGGGAAGAAGGACGGCGAGTGGGGTTTGCAGTAATAATAATAGTGATCCTGAAGAATTAAAGAAGATGGGGAATGAGAGCTACAAGAATGGCCATTTTGCGGACGCTTTGACATTTTACGACAAGGCGATTTCTATTTCTCCGGCTAATGCCGCCTATCATTTCAATCGTGCAGCGGCATTGATGTGTTTGAGGCGGTTGGTTGAGGCTGTTAGAGAATGTGAGGAGGCAATAAGGCTCGAGCCGGGGTACCTGAAGGCTCACCATCGATTGGGATCTTTGTTCCTTAGGTGAGCTTTTGCTGATAAAAGTTTGAATGTTGATTGGATGACCTGATCTTGTTCCTTATGCTTGTCATTGTATTATGGTTTTGGAGTTATGAATGTAGGATTCTGACATTAATGTGATGGAACTTTTTTTTGTGTGCTACGTGTTAGATCCTAATAATTGATTGTCTCAAGTGTTTGTTTAGAGTGGGATTAAAAATTAGTTCGGGCATCGATTTAAAATTGTGGATTGTTTGATATAAGTTTTTTTGTCTCATGGATTTAGTTCGCCTTGGACTGTACTCATTGACCTTGTCGTTTGTCTTGGTATTTAAGAAAGCTGATTGTTATTATGGATTGTCGATGGCTCGGTGATCGATATTAGCCATTTTTACTGTATTTATTATCTATTAAGAACTCTAGTTTTCCAAAGGCATTTATCTAAACTTGGAGTAGCTCTCGCGTGTTTCCTTGTATGACCTTGATTTTCTTTACTGTCATGTTGTTCAGCATTTATTACAACATATAAGAAATCTAATTCCTCCAAGGATAACACAGTTTAGGACAGGTTGAAAATGCGAGGAAGCACATTTGTTTTTCGGGTCACCAACCGGATCCTGTTGAATTTCAAAAGTTACAGTTAGTGGAGAAGCATCTGAGCAGGTGTGCTGATGCCCGAAGAGTTGGCGACTGGCGAAGTACTTTGAGGGAAGTCGATGCCGCCATTACCTCTGGAGCCGATGCTTCTCCTCAGGTCTTGCTTTCTCCCAATTCTCTCTGCATTTGAAAGATTATTCCCTTTTTTTTTGTGTCTGATAAGGGATATTAATTATTATTGAGAAGCTCATGGCAAGTTAGGAAAATGGAAGTTTCTTGTGAAGTCTGATTTTATTTTATTTTTTTTCATAATTATGCTACAAATATAAGGTTAATCCTATTGTTGTTTTGTGACTAACCCTTTCAATAATGCAGAAAGTCAAAGTGAATTCATGCTGAACTGACTGAAATTCAATTCTACAGCTGTGTGCATGCAGGGCAGAAGCTCTCTTAAAGCTCCACCAACTCGATGATTCTCTTTCGGCCATGTCAAACATTCCTAAATCCGAGCCTTCCATTAGTCCTCCTCATCCTCCCCAGAAGATTTTCGGGATGAATTTTGAAGCATATGTATTATATGTCCGAACCCAAGTGGAATTGTCAAAGGGAAGGTGAGCTTAGCTAAACTTGTGTTATTTTCTCGGTAGCGCGTGAGATCCATTCAGTTAAAATTGAAAGAAGAAAACTTGTGATGATGCGATTTTGATGAATATTTTTTGAAGGTTTGAAAGTGGTCTATCAGCTGTAGAGAAAGCTAAAGAGATGGACCCACACAATGTTGAGATCTCAACTTTAGTCAACAATGTGAAGTTGGTGTGCCGAGCTCGTGCCCGTGGAAATGATCTATTCCGGTCAGAAAGGTTCACCGAGGCTTGCTCGGCTTATGGAGAAGGTCTGAGGCTCGACCCCTCGAATTCTGTTCTCTACTGCAATCGAGCGGCTTGTTGGTATAAGCTCTGTCAATGGGAAAAATCGGTGGATGACTGCAATCAAGCTCTTCGTATTCAGCCTAATTACACTAAAGCTCTGCTTCGGAGGGCTTTGTCTAACAGCAAGGTGAGAGAATTCAGAGATTTCATTCATTTAGCTGTATATTTGTCCAACTTTCGACTAATTAGAGTAATATTTTAAGTTCTAATTTTTATTTTTCGTCGAGAACAGTTTCTAGCAATTTTTTTTTTCATCGGCAAAATTAAATACCAACTCTCAATGTTGCTTCAAATGCTCTAAAATGTTTGAAAGCTATTTTTGGATAGAAGATGAATGTTAAAAGGCTGCATGATATCAAGAAACAAAGATAGTTATTTTCGTTTTAGCTTTATAATTATCTATATGTTAGAAAAGTTATGTTCATGGTCTGCATGCTATCAAATTATCCATTACAGCTCGAACGGTGGAGTGAAAGTGTGAGGGATTATGAGGTTTTGAGAAGGGAACTCCCGGATGACAATGAAGTTGCCGAGTCTCTATTTCATGCGCAAGTTGCACTTAGGAAATCGCGTGGAGAGGAAGTGTACAACATGAAATTCGGTGGTGAAGTTGAGTCAGTTTCTGGTCTCGACCAATTTCGTGCTTCAATTTTGTCGTCCGGTGAGGGTTTTCCCACTTTCCCTTCACTCGTTTTTTATTTGCCGAGCAATGTTTTAACCATCCTAATTAAAAAAAAAAAAAAATGCAGGCGCATCTCTCGTTTATTTCAAGACAGGTTCCAATGCACAGTGCAAGCAGATATCGCCCTTCTTGGATGTATTATGCACGCGATATCCGTCCGTTAATTTTCTGATGGTGAGCGACCACAATTTTTTCTTTTTATTATTCCTATATATGTTTTGCAATTCTTTGTTCCTAAAGGAATAATTACAGATCTCATACATGCACATGAATATAATAATATCTTTCACTGCAGGTAAATGTTGAAGAGAGCCCTGCAATTGCACATGCGGAGAACGTGAATATAGTGCCGACATTCAAGATTTACCGAAAGGGTATCCGAGTTAAGGAAATGGTGTGCCCGAGCCCAGAGGTTCTCGAGTCATCTGTGAGGCATTACAGTATTTGAACAGTTTCTGTACCAATCCAATTATGCTCATATGGTTAGTGCAGTTACTTAATAATTTTGAGCCATACCAGTCAAGTGCTACTGGAGTTCAAAGACATTAGTTAGTTAGTTCCCTTTTACATGTTTTTCCTTATTATTATTATTATTATTATTATTATTATTATTATTATTATTATTATTATTATTATTATTATTATTATTATTATTATTATTAGTTTTTTTTAT
>CACSLK010003174.1:3463363-3475562 GCA_902706635.1 Striga hermonthica
GTTGTCGTCCTGTTTAAATTATTTGTTGAAGTGTCTTAGGGTTAAACATATGTAAGAATGCCTACAATTCCTAACTGAGCCCACTGATAAAATTGGCTATAATATAATCCTAAAAAAATTCCTCTTGATTCATCAATTGCATGCATGATTTGAATTCCTCAAATTTCTTTATATAATCAATATATGCTCCTCCATGTCTCAATTTGTTGAACTCAGCAATAATTCTAGCTTCCTTGAGTTTTTCAAACATAGCTGACACAAATCACACAACTTCCACAAACTGATGTCACCTTAAATCAAGTTGTTTAGTGCTTAGGTTCTAAAACCATAAAGCAGCCTTACCTTGTAGGTGCATAGAGGCTGAAGTGACCTTTTGAGTGTCTCGAATATTAGGTACTAACTTGAAATACGCATTACACTTTAAGATCCAAGCTCTTGGATTTGAACCATCAAATCTGGAGAACAATTTTGGGCGTTGGGATCATGAATTGATTGTTGGGCTTGCTAATGTGTTTGGCCACTGTTGTTTTTTCCTCTAATAAATTTATATTGCCTTCCAGTTGTTTGATCATTTTGAAAATGCAGAACTGGATTTCCTAGTGTGGAATATTCTTCATCATTGAATCTGTCTTTATTGTTTAACAGTTAAAGATGGATAGAAGCCAAAGTGTTGGTCCAGTGCTCGAGCTTGCTTTTAACATCAGATTTTTGCTCCAAAATTTCCAGGTTAAAACCCTCTACAATCCCTTTTAGTTTTGAGCTGATACCTTCCATTTTCTCTTGAATTTTCAACTCTAAAGCTTATCTCCAAGAGTTTCAGTCTGCAATAATTGGTCCATTTTCTTTTGAGCATCTTGCAGGTCCTTGATTATGGCTCCTTCAGCCAAGGTTTTGAAAACCAAACTGGTGAATCTACTGGTTCAATAGTTCACCAGTCGGATTAGTGGTCGAACCGATCAAATTGGTTTAATTATATATATAATTATTTATTTATTTTATATCTATATAATATATAATTATTTATATTTTTAACATTATATTATAGATTTTATAGTGTATAATTACTTTATCTAAATAAGAGTTCATAATAGTGTACTTTTGAAAGGTAATGAAAATCAAAAGAAAATTATAGTTTTGAATTTATATGAAACTATAAATAATTTTGACATAAAATAAAACTCAAATGATATTATATTGCAAAATTTATATGAATTTTGTATATTATCATTTTGGATCATAATAAACATTGCACATTTTAGAAACATCAAACAGTTATTTAAAAATAAAATAAGAACACAAGAGTCGAAACAAAGCTTTATATATTTAATATTTCCAGCGGACCCGCCCCATCTTGGCCCAATTCAGATTTGAGCTTTAGTTGTAAATAACAAATATTACATATTCTCTATCTATTGAGGTGTGCTTCAATCTCGACCCAATACAATTATAGACCAAATCTTTATGGTCCATTTTCTCTCCCAAAAACAAGAAGCACATGTAAGTTACCTATCCCACATTGAGAACACACAAAAAAAACCTGCTATTTAACCAACAATATTGTCTCTAGTAGTTAAGACACTGAACAGGAACCGTTGGGCCGCACAAATCGTTTCTAGTTTTTTCGTTTACCGGTTTGAGAGGTTTGTGGGGACCAAGCGGTTAGGTTCCTCAAACCAGAACGGTATGCCAACCGGTTTTTGGTTGAACCAGTTCAACCGGCTGGTCTTATCCGGTTCTCTAAACCATGCCTTCGGTGTCATTTGTCATATTTACATGCATTATGAGTGATATATTATGATATATGCCCGTGTTTTGTTGGATTGTGCACCATTTTGTTCAATTTATTAATCTATGATGGAGGTATTTTTGTCGTTAGTTTTGCAGGAAATATGCCCGAAAAGGTGTTAAAAATAGAGTCGGGACGAAAAACGATGAAAAAAATGTGCAGTTGAGTCCACATGACCCATGTGAGGTGATGAATAAGCCACACGAAATGTGTGGATAAGGAGAAAAGGACTTTTGTTACGATATTTTTACATGACCCGTGTGAGTCCACACGACTTGTTGTCAAAATTTCCTAGGAAGACTGGCTCTTGATACCAACTATAATGACTCGGGGCCGATTCTAGATTTTTATAATTTGTGATATTTGATGTATCTGAAAATTATGTAAATTGAGCTTGAATACGAACAAGTATTAAGATAGATAGAGAAATGAGGGAGAAGAATGAAGAGAGAAGAGCTCAAATTGGTTGCATAACAATCTGATTCATTTTTCATTTCTTCCTCATGTTTTAATTAACTCCAAAGTGGCATGGCCCAGTAGAATCTACCCCAACCGAGTAAAACCACCCATTACATGGCAATTGGGAATTAAATCAACAAAACATAACATGTGAAATACAAATAGCAAATAAAGCTCTTTGTGTGTCTGCCATGTGTATGATGGGATCAACCCCCAACACTTGATCATCCAGGGTCTTTGCACTGCCACACGTCGAGCTCGCAATCCATTCACCCTTTTCCGACAAAACCCTAACCTCTGTCTTTTTCTTCCCCATTTCATAGTCGAGCAAGCCATTTATTCTCATTCTTCATCTTGTTGCTTCAATCCACCAAAAACCTGTAAATCCATGACAACTACTTAACCACATCAAATCACCATAACAATTAGTTCCACTGAACAATTCCAAATTTGATCTATGCAGCTAACAAAAATGATCAAAATTGAACACTCAAGACCAAAATTGCGCACACATGATGAGCCGTAAAACCAGAAGGAAGATATCGACGAAGCCGAGCAATCTGTTTATTTCTTTTTCTTCTCTAGTTTCAAACTCAACTTATTATATTTATTTTTCTAATTTTATAATTATTTTTCGAGGCTAATTTTATTTTAGCTTCTAGGATTTGTTAGTACTCGAACTGATTTATTATATAGTTTTCATTCTGATATGGGATACAAGTTCATTTCACAATTGCATTCGATTCATTTTGGTTTATCTTTCTTTTATGATTTTTTTGTGCATATTTTTATTGTGGGTAGATGACAACTATGAATAACTATTTGTGATTGATTTGAGGCCGATAAGAGATAATTGATTGCTAGAATTGATAAATTTATAATGTATAAGAATAACTAGACCTAGAGGTTGTTAGGATCTTACGAGAGTATGAAAATCCTAGGAACTTATGGAGTTAGTTGTTCATCTTGAGATCGAAGATATAGATAGAAATTAATATACGATTTATCTTGTTTGAGTGAAAGGTTAAATTAATTTAGCGATTATATCTACGATTGGTAAAATTAAATAAGGTTAAGATGAATTTAAACATTTCATAGATTAAATCTGAGAGAAAAAAAAAAAGCATAGCTTATAATCTATCTTTTTATATTTTGCTTTGTTTCTATATACTTAGTTCGTAATATATTTTTTTAGTTTATAATCGTCAGCAAAATTCATAAGTCTAGATAATATCTAATCGTCATTATTTTAGTATTTATTTTAACTACAATTCCTGCAGAATACGACCTTGCTCGCTGCTTGCTATAGCTACGTCGTGCACTCTTGGATAGAAAAAATAATTAGTGAAAAACTAATAATGTTTTTAGCAATGTAGGGAACAAGTAAAAGGTTTTTAAGGATATAAGTGTTATTTGGGCCATTGTTGAGTGACTTAATGTCAGAAAAACCAATATTAGATATGTGAAAACCTGATCCATCTCCAATTTGGTCCTTGTAATGTACATGATAAGCATAAGCAATAATTATATCTCCAAGGTCATAAGTAACACGGTTTGTTGTCTCAACATCTGGAAACCACTAAGAATGATCTAGGCTAGGGTCATTGATGTGCTGGTATTGTTGATAGAGGTAGCTGACTGGACTTGAGCCACATTCGTATGATTGTTGTAGGAAGAAGATCCATTTTAGTTGGTGTTGGTGGTGTAGTCAAGATTAGTCCTAAAGAAACATTTTTTAGTTGTATCATTGTTTTTGTGATAAATATGACATGCCATCTTCATAGTGAATCTTATTTTTCCTCTACCAAATGTGTTCTTTATTCTATTGTCTCCGCCATTGAAGTATTGACCATTTAATAAGCTTATGTTTCATTGAGAAAAATTGTTACCTTTTATTCCTTCCTGTGTTAGGACATTGACAACTGGGGAAATGATACGACCTTGCTTCAAAGTTGTATCGGTTTGACTCGAATTGCTTCAAAACGAATTGATTATGAATTTGCAGAGCAAAAACGATGAATTATTATCTTCCTTCTGAATAACAGAGAACAACTATATGTAAAGCCCTACCAACAAGGAAACAAGAAAAAAATATAAAATATGGAAATAAGGATAATATAGAATCTCTTGCAAATATTTAGTGTCGATAATCCTTAAGCCAAAAGGATTCCTTCTGATCTCGCTTGGGCCTGTTCTTAGCGGATTCCTCCTTATTAGTCTTTCAGCCCAACCCCGACAACCCAGTCGTATCATTCTCACCTTCTTCGAAAATCACCTTGTCCTCAAGGTGAAACGTTAGAAACATCACAGCAAGGTCTCGTGCAACTTCCCAGGTGGCTTCCGCTAGAGTCGAACCTTCCCACTGTACTAATACCATGACTTCAGGCTTGCGGTTCTTCACAACACTCATAGTATCTAGAACCTTAATGTGAGCAGCGGCAGGTCGCCCTTCTATTTCCCCTCTCGGTAAATTTGATATAGCAAGATCCTCGTCGCCCCGAAAAGCTTTCAATACTGAAACGTGAAACACGGGATGAATGCGAGACCCTTCCGGCAAAGCCAAACGATAAGCCACAGGTCCTATTCGCTCTTCAATAGGGAACGGCCCATAATATTTTTTTGCTAATTTGTTAAAGCTTCGACGCTCCACAGACATTTGGCGATATGGTTGGAGCTTGACAAGAACTTTATCGCCAACCTGAAATTCCACTTCTCGGCGATGAGAGTTAGCTTTTTGCTGCATTCGATTTTGGGCTCTGGTCAAATTCATTTTCAGCTCTCTAAGCAACTTATCTCTATCAAGCAATTGCTCTTCTAATGATTTAATTCTTGAGGCTCCAGCTCGATATGCTAACATTGAGAAAGGAGGTCTGCCATATAGAGCTTGATACAGCGACATAAGGAGCCCGCTATGAAAGCTGGTGTTATAGCTATATTCAGCCCAACATAAGAACCTTCCCCACTGTTTAGGACGATCAGCGACAAAAGCTCGTAAATATTGCTCAAGCCCACGATTCACTACCTCGGTTTGTCCATCCGTTTGAGGATGGTAGGAGCTACTGTGCAATAGTTGAGTTCCACTGAGTGCAAATAACTCATTCCAAAACTCACTGAGAAAAATAGGATCCCTATCGGAGACGATAGTTTTAGGGAACCCATGCAATTTGACCACCACCTCGATGAACAGCTCTGCCACTTTTGGGGCTGTAAAATTAGCAGTCAATGCTGCAAAATGAGCATATTTTGTTAGGCGATCCACCACAACAAACACTACCGATTTTCCCTCACAATTCGGTAATCCCGTTACAAAATCCATCGTGAGATCCTCCCAGACATTTTCAGGAATTTTCAAGGGTTGTATTAACCCAGCTGGTGGTTGGTTGGTGGTTTTAATCTGTTGACAGACCACACACTTAGCCACAAATTTTTCCACATCCTTTCGAAGGCCTGACCAATAGAAATTATTGGACACCCGCATGAGCGTCCTTTTAACGCCCCCATGCCCAGCCATTGGAGTCGAATGACACTCATTTAGAATTCGATAGCGAAGGCTCGATTCGGGACTGGTGTAAAATTGTCCTTTATAAAACATTACTCCATCAGGTACCTCAAATGATGAACTCAAGTCTCCTCTTTTTAATTTTTCGTGCAGCCCCAGTGACTCACGGTTTGCCGCCCTTAATTCCTCCACAAAAGAGGTAATTGGAAAAGTTGTCGACAAAAGACACAAGGCGGACTCATCCTCTGGTGCATCATCTCGTCGCGATAGAGCATCAGCAACATGATTTGCACTCCCCAATTTATACTCAATAGAAAAATCAAATCCCATCAATTTTCGCACATGATTTTGTTGTTCTGAGTGAGAAACCTCTGGTGTAGTAGTTCCTTGATACTCTTTTGATCGGTCCTAATAACAAAGGGCCTACCGATAAGATATTGTCGCCATTTTTGGACAACTTCTGTAATGGCGTAAAGCTCCTTATTATAAGTAGATGAGCTGAGTAACTGTTGTCCGATTTTTTTACTAAAGAAGGCTATTGGCCTTCCCTCCTGCATAAGAACCGCGCCTACACCCGTGCCACTTGCATCAGATTCTATCTCAAATGGGAGTTGGAAATCCGGTAGATGTAACACTGGCGCTCTAGTTAAAGCCGACTTTAACGCCTCAAAAGCCTCAAAGGCTGCATCGGTCCAATGAAATCCCTCCTTGCGAAGCAAATCCCTTAGTGGTGCGGCAATCTTGGCATATCCTTTTACGAATCTACAATAATATCCTGCGAGACCAAGAAATCCTTGTAACTGCTTAATCGCCTTTGGAGTTTGCCAAGAAGTCATTGCTGTATTTTTTGTGGATCAGGATGCAGTCCCTTCGAGTCAACAACATGTCCCAAATACTCAATTTCTTGTCGACAAAAGGAGCATTTCAAGAACTTCACTAAAAAATTGTTTTGTGCCAAACACTCCAAAATCCGTCTTAAGTGGGAAACGTGCAATTCTTTTGTCTCACTATAAATCAATATCATCAAAAAATACTACCACATATTTACGCAAGAATGGAGCCAAGGTGGAATTCATTAAGGCTTGAAATGTCGAAGGAGCGTTGGTTAGACCAAATGGCATCACAAGAAATTCATAATGCCCCTCGTGAGTTCTGAAAGCAGTTTTTGGAATGTCATCTTCATGAATCCGAATTTGATGGTACTCAGCTCGTAAATCAAGTTTCAAAAAATATTTTGCCTTCCCCAGCTCATCAAATAATTCATCAATAGTAGGGATGGGAAATTTGTCTCGTACCGTGATGGCATTCAGAGCACGATAGTCTACACAAAATCGGTATGTTCCATCCTTCTTGCGAACAAGTAGCACTGGAGAAGAAAATGGACTCTGACTCGGCTGAATAATTTTTTGTTCAAGCATTTCCTTAACAAGTCGTTCAATCTCCGCCTTTTGGAAGTGAGGATACCGATATGGTCATACGTTTACCGGCTTGCTCTGGGGAAATAAATGAATTTTGTGGTCAAATTTTCTCCTTGGGGGCAGCCCTCGTGGTTTGGAAAATACAGTGCGAAATTCCCATAGCAACAAAGAGATAGAGTCTGGAATCCCTTGTAGCGCAACCTTTGATAACTCGTCCCAAGTAGTTGATTCCGCCTCTGTTAAATGCCACCATGACAGCTCATACATCTCCTGAACCTCTTCACCTTCGACCATTTCTTGCAATTGATTGAAAGAAATCTTTCTCGATGCCAACTCCTTGTCGCCCACAAGTTTGACTCTATTTTCAGCCCACTTAAACTCCATTGACATGTGGTTATAGTCATGAACCACCTGCCCTAACTTTTGCAACCAAGGAACTCCCAATACAATTTCCGGCCCATGGATCGGCAAAATAAAAGATCAATAATAAATTCGGCCCCTTGCAGCTCAAGCTTGACCGGTGGACAAAAACTCCTGCACGACATTGAGTCCCCATTGCCAATGTAAACCCTAAATGGGGTCACCAACTCCAGCGGAAGTTGTAGCCTTTCAGCCACATCCGGGTGCATGAAGTTATGGGTGCTCCCACTGTCGATTAATACGTGAACCTGGGTATTACTAGTTCGACCCCACATCCTAAGTGAACGAGGATTGCCTGCTCCCGCCAAAGTTTGCAAACTTGATACATCTCCGGTTATGACCCCGCCTTCCCCATCACTCTCGAGGTTTTCTTCTTCCTCGTCGGGATATTCGATCATGAGTAAGAATTGTCTAGTACACTTATGACTGGCAGTCCACTTTTGATCACAATTAAAACACTCACCTCGAGCACGTTTATCGCGCATCTCGGCCGAAGTAAGTCGTTTGAATTTAGCACCTACTCGTTCTGCCTTTTGTATTTGACTTGCTAGACACTGACTTATGCTTTTCTCTCCCCCCACATTAGCACCAGCAACTTGTCCATTGGAATTTTGGCCCGGCCATCTCGTCGTGACTCGTTGCTCTAAATGGCGTGTTGTTTGTCGTGACTCGAACAACCTGGAAAGACTAAAGGCCTCATCTAAGGTAGTCGGTCGAGCAACCAACAAATCTTGTTGAATTTCATTCTTCAAACCCGCAATGAAAATGGAGATTAAAATCTGCTCAGTTACTCCTTCCACCTTGTTCATCAGAGTTTCAAATTCGGCCTGATAATCTTCAACATTACCCTTTTGCATTAATTTAGCTAATTTTCCTGTAGGGTCTTCAAATTGAGATGGCCCGAATCGCATTTTAATTTGAATCAAGAACTCCTTCCATGTGGTCAGCCGTTTATTAACCTTCATCCATTGATACCAGTCTGATGCTTTTCCTTCCATATTGAAGGATACAATTCGCATTCGTTGCTCGTCAGCAGTCTCGTGAAAGTCAAAATACTCCTGCACCCTAAATGTCCAACCATACGGATCATTGCCATCAAAACGGGGCAACTCTAATTTCATGGTGTGGTTCCTAAGCGTGGCTCCATGGTGACCTTCTGTTGCGTGGCCAGGTCCTGTTCTTATAAGAGGTTTTTCCCCCGTCTAGTGGACGATTAATTCGCTCACAATCCCTTTGAGTTCGTCGATTGATTCCGCAAACCCCTGATACTTTTGCATATGGGTAATTGTCTGCCTGTCGAATTGTTCTTGCATCTGTGATATGGCAATCTCCCATTCTTGAGCCCCTTCCGCCTTTTTAAGTTGTTCGGATATGTTGTTGCAGTCAAAGAGAGCTTCTCTCAATGAAAGCACCAATGATACGACCTTGCTTCAAAGTTGTATCGGTTTGACTCGAATTGCTTCAAAACGAATCAATTATGAATTTGCAGAGCAAAAACGATGAATTATTATCTTCCTTCTGAATAACAGAGAACAACTATATGTAAAGCCCTACCAACAAGGAAACAAGAAAAAAATATAAAATATGGAAATAATGATAATATAGAATCTCTTGCAAATATTTAGTGTCAATAATCCTTAAGCCAAAAGGATTCCTTCCGATCTCGCTTGGGCCTGTTCTTAGCGGATTCCTCCTTATTAGTCTTTCGGCCCAACCCCGACAACCCAGTCGTATCAGGAAATTTCTTCCAAGCCAGTCATATAGTTGGAATCTAATCCCTCAAGTCTGTACTCTCAAAGCTTAGAAGAAGTACGTGAGCTTTCCAAAGAGTATATGGCTCAAGTCTGGCATTCGCACAACCATCATTGAATTGTAATTACACATTAAACAGTGAGGATAGAACATACGTGCTCTTCATCACTTACTCATTTTCCTACAGCAGACAACATATCACAACAATTTGAGAAAATATGTCATGGGCATATGCCTCCCTTCTTTAAGGTTTGGAGATGTAGTATGTATAATTTTGGTTCGATATTGAGAAGAAAAACTTATTTCAAGAGCTTCACATACCTCTCTAGATGTGGCTAGCCCTACAATAGTGACCAAGATTGATTCACTAAGAGAGGATAAGAGCCATGAGAAGAAAAGTTGCTATTGTCTTTTTCAGCTCACAAATTGGGGATTTGGTAACTTTTTTGCCAGATTCAGAGCTAAGAAATTGATCTGTCACTTTTCAGATACATCAGTGAAAGATTCTATACCATAACCACATATTGTGGCCAAAACTTGTTTCCAAACTAAATAGTTGTTTACTGGAAGCTTTACGGTGATTAATTGACTATGATGTTGAACAACAAATTGTGAGATTAAAGAAGCATTTATGGTGGATTTGTAGTATCCATGTTGCATAAGAAAAGAAGACAAAAAAATAAAACGTGGTCAAGAAAATAAGAATAATGAAAAACAGGTTATAGATTTTAATGTTGAGCTCTTGATACCATGTTGATTTTCACTGAAAATCATGGTGAATGTTTCAGACCAATGCGGTGCAAATTGTTCATTCAATGAGGATAAGGTTTCGAGTACAAAGATAGTTGTATATAGTTGTGACAAGTGTAGCCTTAGGATGTATCTAGAAACAAGACACCTAATCATAGATGACAAAAACAAAAGATAATAACAAAAAAAAAAGGAAAAGAAATAATTCATCTAGCTTGCATGACAGTGCATGAGCCACCCTCCATTGTTGTCTTGTTGCTCCATGAGCCAATGATATATGTATGATGCTGACGTGTAAAGGTGTTGAGGTGTATGCTGAGGTGTACTGACCATGATATTCATCAAGCCCATAATTTTTATCCCGTGTACTTACCATGATATTCATCAAGACCATAATTGTCACCCCGTGCAGATAGTGAACCAATTTTTCACCATACTACAACTTAAAAAAGTAATCAGTTTTTGTAATTTAGCCACACAAACAAATATTACAAAAATAATATTCAATTTAAAACAAATATTTATTTTATGGAAAGCACAAAATGTTACATCCTCATGACTAGAAAAACAACAACTAATCAATTCATTACATTCTCTTTTATCAAATCCATTGTCACATGGATAGATACACATAGCAACATGAGAAGCAAATCATTCCCTCATTAATAAACAAAAAAAAACAAAATCTTTTTGTAATAAATGATAATTAAATATTTATAAATTGTGAGAGAAATTGAAAAAAAAAAGCATATTTATTGTGATTCGACGACGACACCCATGTTGAAGAGGACGGGCCCACATTGTGGGAGGGCAGTCTTTGTCTGGAACCCGATAGCGTTGGCAATCCTCACAGTCGAGTGCATGCCGTCGTTGTTAGATAAAACAACCCTCGACTTCTCGCCCAACGGCTCGTTGCATTTGCTGCTTGGGCTATTGACAACCGAGACCTCACAGATCTCGTCCCCGTGGTCCCCGACCACCGGGAGGTTGTAATGCCCATTGGGGCCCGTGACCCCTTCCAACGAGTAGATCACAGTCTTGGTGTCAGCGTGCCTGCACTCCAGGCGCACGGTGGCACCTGCATGACACATGCAACTGACACGTATTACGAAGGAAATATATATTTGTTATATAAAATAATGACCAATATAATCTATATATAACATTTAAAATAACGCAACATATCAACGTGTGGGTGACATGTACATCATTTTCATTATGCATAACATCGCGCACGAACTGTGTACAAATAGCTGAAATTTGTCAGATTCACGTACTTTGAAGCAAATATATAATATTCATAAAATGATGACCAATATAATCTAGATATAATAGTTAAAATAACACAACATATCACCGTGTGACTGACATGTACATCATTATCATTATGCATAACATCGCGCACAAACTGTATATAAATAGCTAAAATTTGTTAGATTCATGTATTACGAAGAAAATATACATTTTTATAGAATAATGACCAATATAATATAGATATAATACTCAAAATAACACAACATGTCACCGTAGGTGATATGTACATCATTATCATTATGCATGACATCGCGCGTGAACTGTGTAGAAATAGCTAAAATTTATCAGATGTTAAGTTGCGTTTGCAATCTCGATATAAGTTTAGATAGATAATTATTACCAACGAGTTTGTGTGAGAGCTCGGTTTCGAATTGGACACGACAAGGGTCGCAATAGACGTCGCCCTCGACATTGAATAAGGAGAGGTTGTTGTGGGCGTTGGCGATGGCGGCAACAGCCAAGATGCAGAGGGTGGATGCGAGAGCTACAACCTTGGCCATTGTTTAATTTTTTTCTTTATTCTTTTGTTTTTTTTATTGTTGTTCCTCTCTTTTTTTTCTCTTGTTATGTGTATGATTTTGAGATGGTATGTGGTTAGGGCTGTTTATAAAAGGATGAATTGTTAGGGGGGAAAAGGAGATGGTGAAACAATTTTTTTGCAATAATTTTCGGGCAATTCCTCTTTTCACTTTGTTGATTATTTTTATACCTTACAAGTTCTTTTTATAGGGGCCATCTTTGAATTTAGTGGTGAATCATGAATGCTTGGTCTTTTCCTTATATTTTCTAATTCTTTAGTTT
>CACSLK010003174.1:3479887-3495267 GCA_902706635.1 Striga hermonthica
TAAACCTCCCCAAAGCCCTAAAGCACGGCTATGGATAATTGCAGATATGTCGTATGCAAACCCCAAACTTCAAAAAGCCCTTTCAAAATGAAAACTCCGTGTAAAATCTTACTCCATCACCTTCCTAAAGTGAATCAAGAGGCAGATCAACCCTCGCGACCTTTTAAATGGCGCTAAAAGCTTCGAAAACCGTCAAAATCCCGAGTGGTGCAGCTGTCGCCGCTGCTGGCGATGATGTCGAGGTCTCAGTTATTTACGTTGTGCTGCTCCAACGCCATCTCAATCAAAGATTATCGCTAGAAATCCAAAAGGAAAATGATAGGTTTAACCCAAAACCCTTGTTCTGCCGACGACAAGGTTAAAGTGTGGGTGATAAAGATGTCTTTTTTTGTACTAAAAGTATTTAGTTTTGTAACGTAGCCCCCGCCTCAAGAACAAATAATAATGGGAGACCAAGATTCAACCTACTTTCATTGTGCACCGAGAGTTATTGAAGGGCTCTAGTTGGTGCTAGCAAGTGTGTTTTGGGGTGGATAAATGGGGTAATATTATTGTGTTTCACCTAACGAACATGTCCTAATAGTAAAAAGGTATAGATTGCAAATAATTCTTTTCTTCGGTACAACCCAATGTTTATATACTTTTTACTTGCCTAATAAGATTCAAACATCAAAGTTAATAAACCTTGGTCTTAACATTCAAAAAATTTAATAAGTTTTGGTTTAAATCATTATAATTATTGACGTCATGATGGTTGCATGGGTCACCACTAGTAGATTTTTATAAATGGCCCTATATATGGATGCATTGAGCCTAAGTGGCAGACTCGCACGTTTCGGTATCCTATGTGGCAAATATTCATTATTTGTCATTTGACTTGGATAGATTTTAATTTATATTCCATCCAGAATTAATTAGGCTTAGAATATCCAGTATATAAACATTTTAAAAACATTAATTACGTTTAAATATTATTTCTATTATAACCTGGTTTATAAGGCATAATTTTTTCTCCAATCTGTATGTTTTCTTCATCGTCTTTTATAATTATGTAAACAAAATTTTCTAACATAAAATATAAATATATTTAAAATCTAAAATAAATTATATATAATATATCAAATTAATTATGTTTTGATGATATTCGATGTGGCATCTGCATTATACATAAAAATAAATAAATATTTATATTTATCTTTATAATAAAAATAAAATTATATGAAAAAAATATTTAAACTAATATAATTAAAAGTAGTTATATGATATAAGTTATAAAAATTATTAGAATATATATGTTAAGTGACTGGTATCATTTTAAATATATATATAAAATATAGTTTAAAAGTTATTTGAAACTAAAACTTTTTAATTTTAATTTTAAATATAAATTCCTTAATAAGTACTCATATAATGTACTGATATTGTATTAATTAAATATTAGTTACACATTTTTAGAACTCTCAAATCGATGGATCCAACATAACCTCCAAACTTCATCAAGATTGTCTTTGAAGTTTTAAAAAGTTTCCAGCCAAAACGCATTTTTAAGTTCAATCTAGTTCTACTGAAGTCAGTCATATATATATATATGATTTGGTTCAAATGAGAACCAAATCCTAGCGTGAGAACCGTGAGTGTTAAGTCAAATATTGGGAGTTGTGCTCATTTATTTTGACAGTACAAAAAGGAAGAAAAAAGAAGCAGCCTTTTGTAGACCTTTTTTGGACAGTAGCCCGGGTTTGAAAAATGCAGCACAATTATGTGAAAAAAAAAATGCAGAGATAAGCACACCTTGGTGGACAATTTGATGCATATTTCTCCTATAAATAGAGGAGTGAAATCTGAAGAACAAAACCACAACAAAAATACAGCAACATTTCAAGAGAAAAGAAAGAGAGAGAGAGAGAGCTAAAAATAATTAGCCTTTGTGTGTATTTTTGAGTTGTGAGTTGTGAGTGGTTTCGAGAGTGTTTTGTAAACACGAGTGTATTTCTTTTTCCAATAAAATATCTGCAGTAGTCCGGAGACGTAGGCATTATTGGCCGAACTCCGTTATCAATTTGGTGTGTCCAATTTTTCGTTTTTATTTCACTTTTATAGATCCGACTTCATGGAAATTTCAGCGTATTTTTCCCAACAACTGGTATCAGAGCCAGATTGTTAATTCTGTATTTTTTTTTTTGTGTGGGTTACTATTCCGTGAATAGTGAAAAACAAGAATAGTGCCAAATTTGTCGGCGCTACAAATTTATATACCGACGTGTTCTGAAACACGGTAGTTCACAAAATTACAGAAACGATCCGGCAGAGAAGTCAGATCAGAGTCGAAGTGATGGCTGCAGACGAAGGAAAAATGAAAATTGAAAAGTTCGATGGTGCGGACTTTGGCTTCTGGAAGATGCAGATCGAGGATTATCTGTACCAGAAGAATATGTATCAACCACTCACGGGAAAGAAGCCAGAGGACATGAAGGAGGAAGAATGGAGTCTCCTTGACAGACAAGCCCTTGGAGCCATTCGGCTGACGTTATCCCGTAATGTTGCTTTTAACATTGCAAAAGAAAAAAATGACAGCAGGCCTCATGAAGGCTCTTTCCAACATGTACGAGAAACCATCAGCCTCAAATAAAGTCCATTTGATGAGGCGATTGTTTAACCTGCGGATGAGTGAAGGTGCTCCGGTGGCAATGAGCTCAACACAGTTACAACCCAGTTGAGTTCAGTTGGGATCGAGTTCGATGATGAAGTACGGGCTTTAATACTTTTGTCTTCTCTACCAGAAAGCTGGAATGCTACAGTCACAGCTGTGAGTAGCTCATCGGGAAGCAATAAGTTGAGATTTGATGATGTCCAAAATTTGGTTCTCAGTGAAGAGATCCGGCGGAGGGAGTCGGGTGAACCATCAACCTCTTCTATATTGCATACAGAGTCGATAGGAAGAAGTTCAACCAAAGAAAGCAGACATATCAAATCAAAGGGAAGAAGATCCATGTCCAAAAATCATCGTGGTTCCCAAAACTCGAAGTCGATCGAGTGCTGGAATTGTGGGAAGACCTGGCACTACAGAAACCAGTGCAAGAGTGCACCGAAGGGCCAGGAGACAAAAGAAGAGGCAAATATTGCCTCAGTCTCAGGAGGAGACACGCTGATATGTTCTTTGGAGAACAGAGAAGAGTCTTGGGTGTTAGACTCTGGAGCATCTTTTCATGCTACCTCACAGAAGGAACTATTCGAGAATTATGTTCCTGGAAATCTTGGTAAAGTTTACCTTGGTAATGAGCAATCATGTGAGGTTGTCTGCAAAGGTGCAGTAAAAATCAAGTTGAACGGGTCTGTTTGGGAATTGAAAAATATCAGACATATTCCCGACCTAACGAAGAATTTAATCTCCATGGGCCAGCTAGCCAGTGAAGGCTACACGACAATTCCATGGTGATGATTGGAAGATTTCAAAGGGTGCGATGACAATTGCTCAAGGCAAAAAGAGTGGTACTCTTTACAAGACCACAGGAGCATGTCATCTTATTGCAGTTACAACAAATGAAAGTCCCAATCTATGGCACCAAAGACTTGGGCATATGAGTGAAAAAGGGATGAAGATCATTCACTCAAAAGGAAAATTACCAGGCCTCCAGTCAATAGAAATTGACATGTGTGAAGACTGTATACTTGGAAAGCAGAAGAGAGTCAGCTTTCAGACAAGTAGACGAACCCTAAAGAAGGAGAAGCTTGAGCTCATCCACTCCGATGTTTGGGGTCCAACGACTGTCCCATCCATTGGTGGGAAGCAATACTTCGTGACTTTTATCGATGACCACTCCAGAAAGGTATGGGTTTACTTTCTGAAACACAAGTCAGAAGTATTTGAAGCTTTCAAGATTTGGAAAGCTATGGTTGAAAATGAGACTGGCTTGAAGATCAAGAAGCTCAGATCCGACAATGGTGGTGAATACGTAACCACCAGATTCAAGAAGTTTTGCTATGAGCACGGAATCAGAATGGAGAGAACCGTGCCTGGTACGCCTCAACACAATGGTGTAGCTGAGCGTATGAATCGAACGTTGACTGAAAGAGCCAGAAGCATGCGTGTGCAGTCAGGCCTACCAAAGCAGTTCTGGGCAGAAGCAGTCAACCCAGCAACTTACTTGATCAACCGAAGTCCATCGGTACCATTGGATCACAAGTTACCAGAAGAGGTATGGAGCGGAAAAGAAGTAAAACTCTCACATCTTAGAGTTCTCGGTTGTGTAGCATATGTGCACATCAGTGATCATGGTAGAAACAAACTTGATCCAAAATCAAAGAATTGTACTTTTCTTGGTTATGGTGAAGATGAGTTTGGCTACCGTTTATAGGATGATGAAACCAAAAAGATGATCCGCAGCAGAGATGTCATCTTTAATGAAAGAGTGATGTACAAAGACCGGCATAACACAAGTGCCAGCAACTCAGAAGCGAGTGGGCCAGTTTATGCCGGGGTGGAAGATATCCCTGACATTCATGTAATAAGGAATCCTCGGTCAGAGGAATCAAATGAAGAAAGCGGTGAGAAATCAGAACCTTCTACTCCAACTCCTGTATTGAGAAGGTCCTCTCGGCCCCATGTACCTAACAGGAGATACATGGACTACATGTTGTTGACCGATGGAGGAGAACCTGAAGATTATAAGGAGGCTTGTCAAACCCCATATGCTAGCAAGTGGGAGCTTGCCATGAAGGAAGAGATGAAGTCCTTGATCTCAAATCAGACATGGGAACTAGTCAAGTTACCCATGGGAAAGAAAGCACTTCACAACAAATGGGTGTATCGGGTGAAGGAAGACCATGATGGTTCCAGGAGATACAAAGCCCGACTGGTTGTCAAAGGATTTCAGCAGAAAGAAGGAGTTGACTATACTAAAATCTTTGCTCCAGTTGTAAAGCTCAATACTATCAGGACTGTGTTAAGTATTGTGGCTAGTGAAGAGCTCTACCTAGAGCAATTAGACGTGAAGACTGCATTTCTTCACGGAGACCTAGATGAGGAGATCTATATGCACCAGCCTGAAGGTTTTTCAGACGGAAAGAAGGATATGGTGTGCAAATTGAAGAAGAGCTTGTACGGATTGAAACAAGCTGCAAGACAGTGGTATAGGAAGTTTGAGAGCTTCATGCACAAGGAAGGTTTCTAGAAGTGCAATGCTGATCACTGTTGTTTCTTCAAGAAATATGAGTCCAACTATATCATATTGCTACTTTATGTCGATGACATGTTAGTAGCAGGATCAAATATGAAAGACATCAGAAATTTGAAGATGCAGTTGTCAAAAGAATTTGACATGAAGGACTTAGGCCCAACGAAGAAGATTCTTGGAATGCAAATCACGAGAGATAAGCAAAAGGGAGTTTTGCAGTTATCTCAGACAGAGTACATCAACCTTGTTTTGCAGAGATTTAACATGGACAAGGCTAAGCCAGTCAGTACACCTTTGGCCAGTCATTTTCGTCTATCCAAGGATCAGTCTCCTCAAACAAAAGAAGAAGAAGAGTTCATGGCTAAGATTCCTTATGCTTCAGCCATTGGAAGTTTGATGTACGCGATGGTCTGTACGAGGCCAGACATTGGCCATGCAGTGGGAGTTGTGAGCAGGTTTATGTCAAAACCAGAAAAAGCTCATTGGGAAGCAGTCAAATGGATCTTGAGATATCTACGAGGTACAACAGAAAAGTGTCTGTATTTTAGAAAAGGAGATCTAAAGTTACAGGGCTACATAGATGCAGACTTTGGAGGTGAAGTTGATCACCGAAGAAGCACCACCGGTTATGTTTTCACTGTCGGAGCTACAGCTGTTAGTTGGATGTCGCGGATACAAAAGATTGTTGCTCTATCCACTACAGAGGCTGAGTATGTAGCAGTGACAGAAGTCAGTAAAGAGTTGATATGGCTTCAAGGATTGTTAGCAGAGTTGGGTTTCACTCAAAAGGAGAGTGTCTTGCACAGCGACAATCAGAGTGCAATACATCTGGCAAAGAACTCAGTGTTTCACTCCAGAACTAAGCACATTGACATACGATATCATTTCATCAGATCTCTTCTTGAGGATGAAGTGTTGACTTTGAAGAAGATTGTAGAAAGCAAAAACCCGACAGATATGCTAACGAAGGTGGTGACCATTGACAAACTGAAGTTGTGTTCAACTTCAGTTGGCTTGCTAGATTAACATACCGGAAAAGACTACTGCAGAAATTGAGGTGTGAGGACAGATTGAAATCAGTCCTCAAGTGGGAGATTGTTAAGTCAAATATTGGGAGCTGTGCTCATTTATTTTGACAGTACAAAAAGGAAGAAAAAAGAAGCAGCCTTTTGTAGACCTTTTTTGGACAGCAGCCATGGTTTGAAAAATGCAGCACAATTATGTGAAAAAAAAAATGCAGAGATAAGCACACCTTGGTGGACAATTTGATGCATATTTCTCCTATAAATAGAGGAGTGAATTCTGAAGAACAAAACCACAACAAAAATACAGCAACATTTCAAGAGAAAAGAAAGAGAGAGAGAGCTAAAAATAATTAGCTTTTGTGTGTATTTTTGAGTTGTGAGTTGTGAGTGGTTTCGAGAGTATTTTGTAAACACGAGTGTATTTCTTTTTCCCAATAAAATATCTGCAGTAGTCCGGAGACGTAGGCATTATTGGCCGAACTCCGTTATCAATTTGGTGTGTCCAATTTTTCGTTTTTATTTCACTTTTATAGATCCGACTTCATGAAAATTTCAGCGTATTTTTCCCAACAGTGAGAATCGCTATTTTTAGTTGTACCTAGTGCTATGATTAATTGTGTTTTAATGCTATTTTTTATAGATTTATTTTATTAAAATAACAACCCAATTTATATTAGCATATGTGAAAATAATAGTACAATGTCGGTTAAAAATAGCATCATACAAAATTATAAATAACATCAAATATAATTCTCACGGTTCTTACACTAGCATTAATTTTTATATTACCAGTAAAGATAATAATAATTTTGCCGGCCGCCCCGACTCAGTGAAAAATTAATCCACCATTGGAGATGATTTTTAGATTAAATAAAAATAAAAATATATAATATTTTAATAAAAAATTTGACAAAATTGTTTAAATTGTGACATGTAAGCTAAAATTGAAAATTAGGTCATTGAATTTTGCTCTGTCCTCAAAATTCTTTACGGCTTCTCTCATGCTCTTTGTCGATGTCACACCGCCATACTCACGAAGGTAAATCAGCCATGTTGTGTTGGCTTCACGACGACAGGTGAGAATAATTCTAGCTACAAAATGAAATTCGAGTTTCAAATTTCTGAATATATTTTCTGAAGTTTTGTTGTAAAAAAGATTGATTCTTGGTGTCGGGTCGTCTTCGGATTGTGTTACAATTGATAATGGTGATGGAAATTGATGGTGAAATTCGGACATACCTGATTGACTTCTGATTTTTTATTTATTTATTTTATTTTTTTTTTCATTGTCCTGTTTGTTTGTTCATCCTTCAATTTGAATATGGTTATGCTTCTTTGTTTACATGACATGTCAGGATATTGGTTTGATTTTTTATCTGGAATTTGAGTGCTTAAACTCGGAAATTTGGGCATAGAGTCGAATTATTGTCGGAAGTTGGGTAGATGAGTTTTTGATAGTTAAGGTTTTTGACTGGGAAAGATCTGCATTTGTGGTGGATGATTAAAAGTTTCTGATGAATTCTGAGTTGCATGAGTGATGGAAACGATATGCCGCTGCACTTTCATTTTCATTCGTATAAAATCGAGATGGCTACGATTTCCTGTTCTTGGGCTGAGAGTAAAAATAGTGCATTGTGGTGGAATTGTTGTTGTCTGTGTTAAATTGTTTGGTTACATTATCTTTATTCTTTGAGGGAAGATTATACCTGTGAACGAAGAGTGTTTATGAACAATGATTGAGATAACCGATCATAAATTTTCGAACTTTCATTTCTTCTGGTGTATACTTGTATTTTGACGTAAAATCTAATACTTGCCAAGTGACTTTGTAAGAATGGGAACCTAAAATGTCAACTCTGTTTCCAGTTATTACAGTGGAGAATAGTAGCACTACTGCACTAGCAGGTGCCTCGGAAAGAGCTGAATCATAACCCGATTTGAGCTGAAGAATAGAAGTGAGGTCAAAGCAGAAGTTTGGCAATTTGGTGATAGGATTCTTGCATCCATTTTTCATTTAATCTGAACATTTCGAGCATCGGAACTTTATTTTTCCTCCTCAAAAGGTTTGTTTCAGCTACTCTTTACTTTCCGAATTCTAGTTTGTTGTGGCTTTCTTTTCTAAAGATTTATCGTCTTAAGGATTGGAGTTTCATGCTAATTTATTTTTATTTGGGAGTTATATATCCTTTTCTTGTATGTTTAGTGCTGTTGTATTATGCCTGTTTAGTGACACAAACTGGAAGGTCCTACATCATGTGCTGAAGCTCACTTTAGTTTCATATTGGGATTTAAACGACAAGTTAAATAAGTTTAACCTTTGCCCTTGGATGTTTTATTATTTTAAATCCCAGAAAATGTGCATAATTATCTATCTCTTTGACACAAGAGCGGGAGAAGTTTTTTTTTTACGATTGAGCATTAACCTGTAATTTTGGCCCTTCGTTAGTTCTTTCCTTGGCGATCGGACCATAAAACTACAATTTGACATGTTAGGGTCATGCGTAACTGGGTTCTTGGGTAGTCGTATGTATGATAAATGCTTGATATTATTAATACCAAAATAATTAAGAGATGCAAACTTAGAGATTAACTCTAAAAATATATTATTTGATAAAAGAAAGCGTATGAGATTAATTCCATAAGTCCCTCATGATGCATCAGTCTACCACTTTCCACCCCTTGGTGCCACATCAGCAGATGGAATTGTGACATTCTGTAAAAGCTGCATCAGCTCATCATTATTTTTCACAGCCTGTGTCAAGTGTCCAGGATGGATCCTTTTTTTATTTTCTTTTACCGACTCATCCCCAGCCACCTTCAAAACCTGGATCAGGGAAAAGAAAAAAAAAATCTGAAAATTATAAAATTATTTAAATGAGATTAAGGTAAATTTTTTTGTCGATGTGATGCGGAAGGTGACCTCGGAAGCAAGGCATTCGAGAACAGCTGTTAGGTGAACGGCAGCAGCAGTGTAGATTCGATTGGCGTGCATTCCTTTCTTGAGATCTTTGTTGACTTTATCAACTGGGATGTAAGGCCGGCCTTTGCTATGCGAGAGTTGGATTTAGCGGCTTTAGAATTCCCTTTTCTGCTTGAGGATTCACCGGTGGAGCTCATTTTTTTATTTATTTATTAATTTCTTTCCTAATAAAAACCTAGAAATATGAAGGAATTGAAGTTGGTGAGAATATTTATGCTGAGTAAAGAAATAATAGATTGGAAAATTATGTAGAAAAAATTTGTGGCTAGATATGGGGGGTGGGGGTTGGGGGGGGTGTTGTTGTGATCCTGCATGGATTGCTGACATGGCGGTAAAGAAATAATTTGAATTTTGTATTTCGTGAACGGTTTTCGCACATGCCAAATTTTGGTGAAAATGTTTGGCGGGTTGTACTAGGAATCGTAGTTAAATTTGGGAAACATTTTGGCGGGCTATGATTTTGGGGAAAACATATTTTAGCTTTTTACTATTTTTGCGTACAATCAATCTCATTCATGTGGCAGTGAGGCTGTCGCATTTATTCTCCGTTGCAAGTATTAGCACGTGTTGGCAGCGGGAGATGTAATCCAAACTGGATCCCCTTTTCTTCTTTGTAATTATTCTTTAACTGTTTTTCCATCATAGAATGTAAATTATTGGCTCTACCGATTAGTGTGCTGTGATGGTGGAAAAAGCGTGCGAGAAAATTTTGGAGCTAAGATACTTTTACAGTCTTTTGAACTATAAAACGTGTTGCAAGCAATTGTGTTAGGTGGCTTGCTTTCTCTCTGTATATTCCTCGTGGAGAGTGGTTAAGTGATTGAATTTCTTTTTCAGTTAGCAAGCCATCATTCATTTGAAGTGAAAACCTTAGATTTTCCTTTTGGATCTTAGTTGATGATCATGATACCATTTTATCTTTTTTCTTAATTTCATTTTCATATGATTTTTAACTAATTATGCATGTAAGTTTGGGTATTTTGGCATGCTCCATATGTTTATGATGTGTAGTTCTTTTCACCATAAGCTACTCGCAAAATTACGATTTTTCCATATATTCTTAACCAGTTTATGGCGTAACATGTCTGGCTTTGGCTTTTTACTAAACCCTTCCCCTTTCTTTGATGATGAAGGTTATTGCAACAGCTCCATACGTTTATCATAGAATCGTCACAAAGTGGTCGAGTGGTATCTCTCCTTTTCAGTTTTACTGAAAAAAAAAAAAGAAAAAATGTTACAAATCATGGATGTGGAGCCCACACTGCAGCCTCTCAAGAACATTGTGCCGGCCGCCCAGAACAACATAAACGTCAAATTCATACTTCTTGACAAAGGGAGAGTAACATTAGAAGGTCAACACAAAACGTGCCTTGCACTGGCGGCTGACGAGACAGCAGCTGTGCACTTCCAGCTGTGGGGGCCCGAATGTGATGCCTTTGAGCCCGGAGATATAATTCACTTGATCAATGGTATTTTTTCTTACAATAGGAACAACCTTGTGCTTCGGGCCGGGAAAAGAGGTAAGGCCGAAAAAGTGGGGGAATTCACCATGACTTTTGTGGAGACACCTAATTTGAGCGAGATAAGGTGGGGTCCCGATCCCAGTGACTCGAAGAAGTATGTGCAGCTGGGTGTGATCTCGCCTTATTCAAGAATTTTTGTTCCTCATTGAAGGTGTTTTTCTAATTTTCATTGCTATGCAAATTTTTCACATAAAAATTGTTAGTAGTAGGATTACTCTAGTGTTATCTTGACAAATTTCGGAGAAAATCTAACATGCACCTAATAATTTGCAGGTGGCTTCGGGTACAATATACCCCAGCTTGTCGGAATGAGAGTTTCTCTTAAGAGTCGACTAAAAGGCTAAAACAAAGCAGATTGTTTCCCTTTTCTCGGAGCCCCTACTCTGAATACTGATATCACAGTTTGTGAGATTGAATGTAGCGTGTAGTTCATTTTCTTATGAGTGAATAGATTGTGTGTGTATGCAGATGGAGCTATGATGACATTTGAAGATAATTGACCATATAACTTGAATCCAAAAGTTCGTCTAGAGATATACTTTTGTTGATACTAGTAAGTTAATCTTTCTGCTTATCATCTGTATTTTACTCGAACACAATTATTTGAGTCTTACTACATGAAAAAAAAATAAAAAAAAACTAAGCATAATTCATTCAAGAAGCATAAAAGGAAACTGATTCACCACCAAAACATAGTCTTTTTTTGAGTACAAGATGGTTTTATTGTTATTCGTCAACATAAAGAGTGAGTCGATGCAATAAATACAGGGAGAGATCTCAATCTCTTCCCTTTCATCTCCTTCTCTCTCTCTTTCTTAACAGGAAAAAAAAAAAAAAACATTTAGTGCACACAGATAACAGTTAACCAGTGTTCTGAAGTCCAGCAGCAATACCCTTCATTGTCAGTATAAGTGTGTCCTCCAATCCAGGTGCATACTCACTTGTCGGGTTCAACATCACGAGTTCTGCAGCTTGTTTTGATTCCATGTACTCCCTCGAAATATGAGGCCTCAGCTTCACATGGTAATTCGGGTCACGAATTCGCTTCAGAGTGTACGCTTGGCACGCATTTAGAGTCGTGATGTATGAATCACGCAGCTTGAGCCTTTGCTTCAGGTACGGGTCTCCTTCCAGAAGATCCCTGTGTCCAGCAATCTACCAAAGAAGGGCAAAAAAAAAAAAATGTTCTACCTGTTTATATTTTTTATGAACAGAGTAAATGAGCAGAAGAAAACAATACCTGAAGCAGAAGGGTTTTGGTTTCCTCATAGTTGGACCTGAGTTTAGCGCCAAACTCCCACAGGTCTTCAGACACAAGGAGCTTGTCGTACAAAGCAGCAATTCCAGGATTTCCCTTGGCGAAAACCATCTCAACCAAGTCGATTGTAACTCTGAAGAAAGGCCAGCCGTTGTACATATCCTGCAGCATCTTAAGGTTCCTGATGTCCTTGTTTATAGCGTACTTGAAGGCCGCCCCAAAGCCCAGCCAAACAGGGAGATGGAATCTCGTCTGAGTCCAAGCAAAGATCCATGGAATGGCCCTCAGGGATTCAATACCCCCACTCGGCTTCCGTTTAGAAGGACGACTACCAATGTTCATTCGCCCGTACTCCAGTTCTGGCGTGGCCTACAGTGTTATTAAACAAAACAAAAAAAGTCATTCAGACTGACATTCAGACCAATGAATTCAGACTGAAAGAGTTCAGTTTTTTTGGGGGTATGATACCCGTTGGTACCGTCAAGGATTAGTGCTCCCTTCAAAACAAGATAACAAAAGCCCCTAGGAAAAAAAAAAAAAACAAGATATTCGAGGGGGAAATGAGCCTTGTTTCACCACAGCAAATTATTTTCTTCTTTTCTTTCAAATAATTTCCACGATAGACCATTTTTTTCTCGCCTGTAGTTTTGAAATCTTATTTCCTTAATTTGCTGTTCACAGAACCAAATCCGATCATAGGGTGTTTTTTTAGTTGCTTTGGTAATTACTTAAAACAACTATTAATAATCACACGAAGATAATTGAAAAGACATCATCATGCAAGACAATCAAGAAGAGTCGTCACTTACGAGACGGAAATACTCGACAAACCGAGGCTCCTTGAAGACAATGGAACGGAACTCCTCTGTGGCCACAACCGCAATCTCATCGAGCAGGGCCCGCCACTCGGGCTTAGGCGCCACCGGTGGATGCATCCCATGCTCCAAAGTGGCGGCCGTGAACCTCTGCAGTGTGCGGAAGCACAGATGCTCCTCCCCAAACGACTGCTCGATAACCTCCCCTTGCACAGTCACCCGAAGCGACCCATGGATTGTGTCTGGTGGCTGAGACAGTATGGCCAGGTGGGTGGGGCCCCCGCCCCGCCCCACCGTGCCACCTCGCCCGTGGAACATGGTCAGCTTCACCCCATACTCCTTAGCCACCTTCACGAGCTCCTCCTGGGCCTTGTATAGCTGCCACGCAGCTGACAGCCGACCCGCGTCCTTGCCGGAATCCGAGTATCCGATCATCACTTCCTGTTTACCGTTGATCCTCTGCTTGTACCAGTCGATCGAGAAGAGGCGTGCCACGGCAGCGGGGGCAGCCTCCAGGTCAGCGAGCTTTTCGAAGAGCGGGACCACTCGCAAGGGCTGTCTGACGTGGCACTCGCGCTGGAGGAGCTCGACGGCGAGGACGTCGGAAGGGGCGGTGGCCATGGAGATGATGTAGGCGCCGAAGCAGTCGGAAGGAAGCTCGGAGATGACGTGGAAGGTGTCGAGGACGTCAGCTATCTCCTCGGTTTTTGGAAGGTCGGGGCCGAAGAGGGGGCGCTTCCCACCGAGCTCCGAGAGGAGCCATTCCTGGCGGCGCTGCTCAGGCCAGTCGCGGTAGGAGCCGATTTCGAGGTGGGTGGTGATGGCGTCCAGGACATCCGTGTGGCGGTCCGACTCCTGGCGGATGTCGAGGCGGACGAGGGAGAGGCCGAAGGTGGACACCTGGCGCAGGAAGTCGAGGAGTGAGCCGTCAGCAATCGGGCGGTCACCGCACGCGCACAGGGATCGGTAGCACAGCTCGAGTGGCTCCAGGAACTGTGGAGACATTATAGACGTTTTTTAGCTAGGTAATCAAACGACTGCTCGAAAAAATTTTATTTTTTATTTTTTCTAAAATAGCATGTAAGGTTTGTGTGAAATACAAGGTTTGAATGATATATTATATAGAGGAGAAATAGACCTGCTCAACATTGGTGTAAGTCGCCTCTTCTGGAATGTCAGAAGTGCCATGAGCTAATAGGTGACGGGAACGCTCACGAGTCTGGTAGAGACGGTCCCTAACGTCACCAAGAATGACACGATAGGGTTCACTTGATGGAATCGTCTTCCAAAACTCTGCATGAAATGCAAAGGAATTTAAGTGTTTTTTGTCGAGGAAAATGACCAAGAAGTAAGTTTGCGAAAGGTTACCTATGAAATGCTTTGCATCTCTCCTCGACGACCGGTGGAGTTCATCAGCACGAACGCGAAGCTCTTCGTTGCAGCGCCACATGGACAGCTAGAAATGCAAAAGTTAGAAATTAAAAGAACAATCCCCCACTGTATACTGAGGCTTGCTGAAAAGGATCAAAAAATCTAATGTTCAGTGGTTGGGCTAATAACAAAATACCTCAAACATGAGATCCTCAATTTGGGAATAGTACAAGTTAGCAGCCATCATTCTGGCCAATAAGCACACATCTCTAGTGACCTCAGGAGTTACCCTTGGATTGCCTACGTTTATTGTACAAAAGATTGTGTCAGTCAATATACTGAAATCATAAGAGATAATTATAATTTATATGCCTGCTGAACCATAAAATTTATATCCTTATAGACATTTAGAGGTATAAAGAAAATATACCATCACGGTCTCCACCCATCCAAGAAGAAAATTGAATTATGGGGGCATTGTATGGAATTCGTTCGTTGATCCCTATATTCTTGAGAGCAGTGTCCACACGGCGCAGAAACTTTGGGACACCTTTCCAGATAGTCTCATGGAAATAACTCATCCCTGCCCTCATTTCATCTTGGGGTGTAGGTGGGGTCCTTCGGATTTCATCAGTTCGGAAAGCAGCTTGAATCTGCAAACACATGATAGAGTAACAAAAAAGCACTTAAGAACAAGTTCATGCAGTTCAGAGTTTTCTGCTTTGAATCAAGGATGCCCATAAAGATCTAAATAGTACTAATCAGTTTCTGTTATCTACAACTAACTGCACCAAGTTTGACCAGTAAAACAGGAGCTTTCAAAAGGGTTTTGAAGTTTGTTTGGAGCATGGTTATTGTTCTTCACATTAAAAGTTTACAATACGAGTGATAAATTCACCCATTCAACAAAAACCACAGAAAAATCCTCAATTGCATCACAATAACTTGCGACAGGAATTGAATACATTAACTAAATTAGATGAAGCCGTACTGCACTATTTTTACCTCGAATCATATCTTTCTTTCACTTTATGTGTCGCATATTTTATACTAGTATCCCATATGGATAGAGGCAATGTGGGCAGATTTTGATTTAGGGAACTGATAAATCTAAGAACATACGTCCTTAGATTTTGATTTAGGGAACTGATAAATCTAAGAACGTATCTGGACTTCACATTGAAACCAATTCTAACTTTTCTTTCTCTCTTTCTTTCTTTCTTTTTTTTTTTTT
>CACSLK010003174.1:3498784-3512145 GCA_902706635.1 Striga hermonthica
AAAAAAAAAAAAAAAAAAAAAATCATCCAGAAATTGTTTTCCTCAATTGTGCTGATTTATCATTTACGAGTGTCAAAAGGGAAAACGAAAAACTGTGGGCCCAGTGGCCTCAAATTGGAGTACAGTTTCTGTACGATAACACGCTTCTTGACAAAGAGTGAAAAAGCTTGATGAATAAAGCGTGATTTGCGTGGTCAAAATTCATGTGGTCCTTTTCACGCTTTTCCTTCCACAGTTGCTTTTCCGTTTTTCTTTGCAAACTAAAAAAGAATATGCCGTAAAGATGCTAATTTGGAAATTCTCTTATAGAGTCGCTACTCTTCTATAAAGAAAAGGGGAAAGAAAAAGTATACAATTGGCCACATATTCTTTTTTTCATTAAAATATTTAGCCCAAATTGTATATACATATTTCATTTCATACTATTAAATGTTACAGTATACAATTGTGAGTTGTCTCACGTCTTGAGTTATTCCTTCCATCACTAATTGATTTTAAGATGGAACTCCACCAAAGTCCATTTAGGCTGATCCTGCTTTGGTGCGCTTCACGTCTGTGGGACCACACCCGTCAACTCTTGTTTATTCATGGTATCAGAGCCAGTTCACCCAGTTCAGTTGGGCTTAGGCCTATGTGGGACCGTGCAATGACGTACCCGTCGTCCAGCTTAGTTAGGCTTGAGCCACATATGAAGGACTCACAATTGATGGGGCGTGTTAGAATATACACTTGTGAGTTATCTCACATCATCTATACAGTTAAAATAAGCCTAACTTATAAGCCTAGTGGGCTACTCATCGTACCACCAATTGGTTTTAGGATGAAACCCCACTAAGCCCCATCAATTCACCCTGCTTTGATACGCAACACGTCCGTGAGACTGCACTTGTCAACTCCCTTTTTTTTCATTAAATGCCATATATTTATTTATGTTATTTGTATGTAAAATTATGCATATTTATTAAAAAAAAAATGATTACTTAGTAGTACTTAGTGGTTAGGCTTATCTACCATTGCTACAATTTAGATTGATATTCTTGCTTAATAATTTATTAACAAATATGTCAAACATATATTGGTTACATAACATTTGAGTGAAAATTTTCAATCACTAAAACAACTAATATTTGATCTAGGCTTAGTTAAGCTTGATATAACTAAATATGAACAAAATATAGTAAGGGTGAGCTAAGGCTGTGATTGGATATAGACTTGATTGATTTTTTATTGGTCTTTTTGTTAATCATAATTAATTTTACAAAAGATAGTATGATTAGTTGTTAATGAAAGTTTAGATTTATATTAAAAGAATATATAAAAAGGTGGTATTACTACTTAATGATTTTATTTATTTATTATTTTCTTACAAAAAAGGTGTCCTTTAACTTTTGGGACTGATGACTTGTGGTACAAGGAGTACAAGGAATAATAAAAAAAATATTGGAACGATAAAAAAAAATAAATAAATAAATAAATAAATAAAAAATAAAAAAATAAAATAAAATAAAAAATCATGAAAATAGTGGAACAACATAAGAAATGAGATAGATCCGATGCTTGCTTTATAAGTGTGCATAATTTTATTAAAAAATATCATACTTCATAAATAGCACGAATAAAAGTGTGACATTTAATAATATAATTGCATAAATATTTATTTTTATTTACACAGTATGTCAATCGAACCACTTAACAATTAAGTTGTTCATACACGATTTTCTATACAATTTTATACGAAATTGATCAAAACACTACAAAAATGATGAAATCTCAAATAAAATTTATTTTAATGAAATTCTAATGACAATTTCAATGGATATCTAATGTTATTTTCTTCAGTTAAAATTTTCAACAGATTTCAACGAAAACATTTTCGTAATCTTCAATTGCTCGTTGGATGGTAATTCCAACAATAAATTTTTCAATGGTTTAAATATAGATTGTAAATAAAAATTTCAACCGAAATTGTATATTCCAACATAAATTTATACGACAGTAAATTGTTGAAAAAATGATCATTTGAAATCATCAAATCCAACTTCAGTATCAATGAAAAATGCATTTCAACGTAAGTTATACCATTATAATATCTGATAGAAAAATTAATTAAAATAATTTACGGTTGGTATATATTTGGAGCTGTGGAAAGTCAAGTAGACAAAATCTCAGGACAGGATGATAATTAACTCAACATTATTGTATTAAGATTGTATAGGTTAAAAATGATGGAAGATATAAATACAACGTGATTTTCAAACGAGACTAAACACTATTATTATAAATGTCTCACTCTATTACAAGGTGTATTCATTCCCTAATTTATTTATTTTTTTCTGAATTGATACATAACTATTATAGCACTGAATGTACAAAATACAATCTGGGACCCAACTGGATCCAATAATAGAGAGACACCCCAGACCAAGGTGGTCTAGAAATACCTACTAAAACAAACAGATTACACAAAAAGAAAACTAAAGATACATGCTAAGCCAAAGACATCTTTGTAACCCTTAACACTACCAATAGCTCTCCTTTGGAAAACACACCAAAGGACAACAACAACACCCACTTACAGACACAAGCTACAGCAGGACACCACAAACAGAGACTAACACAACAAAGAAAACTAAAGCAAGACAAGCAACCCACAGTCTGAAAGAAACAACAGCACCCACTGAACACAAGAACCTAGGCTCACTGCACTTCCCACAGAGCTAGTTTGTCTTCCTTGCAGCAAAATCCTGCCACTCACTCACTGCAAGCTTAGCTATGCAAGGAGCTGGCAGCCAATCTTTCTTGAAGAGCCAAAGGTTTCTGGCTTTCCAAAGCCACCACAAGATATATGTGGTGAGCTCAATTCTAGCCACAGAAACCTCAAGCTTGTTTATGGAGCACACATCATGCCACCATGTTCTGAACTTAGTTGCTTCTCCAGTAACAATGTCCCAGTATATAGGAGAAAGTTTCCAGACCTCCTTAGCTTTTTTACAGTGGAAGAAGATATGCTCAATAGACTCAGTTTGCTCTCCACATGACTGGCAGATGGCATCCACAAACAGTCCCCTCCTTCTGAGAGCCTCTTTAACAGGTAGTGCATCTGAAAAGCACTTCCAAAGAAAGTGCTTCAGCTTGCCTTTCACTTTGAGAGTCCAGGTCCTGCTTCAGCTTGCCCTAATTTAAAAAACATTTTCAGTTTTTTATGGTGTATTTAACTTGGATGTTTTTACAAAAATTTAAAGTTTTTAAGTGTTCACTTGAAATTTAAAAAAGTATTAATCGTTATTTTTATTATTTGGATTTATCTGGTATGAATTTATTAAGATTTCAAAGCCAAATTCAGAAACCGAATCTCACACAAAAATCCAACTTCCAAGCATAAAATGCTAATTTATTTATTAGTGAATTGATTAAATTAGCGGATCGAACATTTTTTTTTTTTTGGTACAAAGGAAGAGACTAAACGCCTAGTAGTTTGTGATGCACACGATCCATTGATAGGCCTGTAGAGACATAAAATTTGTGGCCAATCAAATGGCGCCACGTGAAAATTAATTTATTAAAAATCAAGTCATATTTTCTATTTATATTTTAAGAATTTTCATATATTTAATTCCTAAATTTAAATAGTAATTAATTGATATTTTAATGTTTTAGTTTTTGACCAATCAAATAATGTCAAGTGTCAAATCTTATTTCTTGGTAAATAAATCATATCTTCTAGAATATCTTAGAAGATTTAGGTGGATCTAAAAGATCTTATGTGAATCATCATGACCAGTCAAATTGCGTCCTACGATTCTTAAATTTGGTAGGGTTCTCTCTCCTACACCTATAAATAGGGGCTCTCCCTAATGTCAAAAACACGCCTCAAAATAATAAACACATCTAAAAAATAAAAGTCTCAAATTCAAGAGCTCCTAAGAACCCTCTTGAAGATTTGATCCGCCCGAAGTCCGTTCAATGAAAAAGAAGGCCAAGAAGAAGAAAAAGAGGTGGCAACTCTTCCCCAAGAAGTAAAGAGACGACGTCAACTCCTCTCAAATCAATCCAAGAATATCAACGACGTTCAAGCGACATTCAAGCCGCGTTCATTGAGAATTTCAACCAACATAGCGTTTGATCCGGGAAAAAGCTACCAAGCCCTCGAGTCAATGTTATTCAAATCAAAATCCCTCTTTCAGAAGATCAAAGAATTAAGTCCTCCATGAAGTTTTCTTCAATCAAGTCAAGACCTAACATTTAATACGGGAATAAGTTATTCAACCCCCAAATTAATGTTAGAGAAATTCAGTCTCAAGCATGAAGAAATTCAATCGCCAAATCCATCTTTTAAGATCTCAAACCCAAATCTATGAAGAGAAGAATCAGAAGAAATAAATAGAGATTATACCTGCAATATCGTTTACAAATTTTATGTTTTTTTCATAAAATTCATTGTTACAAGGCCACACCAATAAGATCATGTTGTAGCCACTGTCGAACCCCATACGGCGGAGCACCAAAGAGATGATACCCCAACAAACCTTTCGATGCGAAGGAAGCCGGCAGCAAAATTCGCTTCACAGAATACATGTTTTACCCTGACCTTCCGCGGTCGACTTAATAACTATTTCTGTTAGAATGATTCCAACGATGCGTTGGGATGAGTTTTCCATTGGAATTTTTATAGCAATTTTTTTGTAGTGAAATAGAAATTTTGACTTTGTAATAAAATAAGCTGACTTACTATTAAAAGAAATATAGTAAATATTACTTTAATAGTTAACATATATATATATATATATATATATAAATAAAATCAAATTTTACATACATGTTGTAAGTCGTGCAAATTGGATAATAACACTAATTTCTATATAAATAAAGTGTTATCACTTTTGAAAATTATTTTTTGATAATTATCGCAATAAAAATTCGATTCTTCATATTAATTCTGAATCACTGCAATTTCTTATTTAATCATACACCATCTTTTCAAAAAAGTGTCTGTTAAATAGGTTTTGTTTTTCTTGCATTCCCATCCTTGCAATGAAAGAATTGACAAGAAATTTGTTTCCTATGACTGGCTTGCTGATCATCAAAATGCAGAAGTGCAAAATATCTTTCGGAGCTCTTCTGACCATAGACTGCTATCTCTTAATGACAGTCCTGATATGCTAAGGCACAAGAATAGACGGTTTTTCTTTGACAAACGGTGGCTGAGAAGAGATGGCATCCAGGAGGTAGTGCAAGAAGGCTGGAATATAGAGGGAAATGGAACTCCTATGTATCAATTTTATCATAAAATCAAATCCACCAGGCTTGCACTGCTGAAATGGAGTTCCTCATTCAAAAGGGAACAGAAAGGGGCTGGACAGAGTAGGGGAGATTGAGGAAAGAGTTGGACAGAATTACCAAGGAAGAAGAGGCATATTGGGCCCAGAAATCCAGATCTCAATGGATCAAAGAGGGAGACTCCAATACAAGGTTTTTTCATGCTTCAACTTTGCAAAGAAAAAGGATGAATGCAATCACAAGACTTGTTAGTGATGACAACAGAGTTCTAGACTGCAAAGAGGATATTCAGAATCATGTTTACTCCTTCTATAAGCAGCTTTTCTGTACTGAGGGTTCTAGGGGTGAGGCAGACATCCTGCATCTGATTCATTCAGTGATATCTACAGAGCAAAATAAGGTGATCATAGCCCCAGTCACTAAAGATGAAATCAAAGCAGCCTTGTTCAGCCTTGACCCTGGAAAAGCTCCTGGTCTTGATGGTATGAGCCCCATTTTTTTCCTGAAATTTTGGCCTATTATTAGTCATGACTTTTGTAAAGCTATTTGCAGTTTTTTTGAATCTGGTCAATTGCTTAAAATTTGGAACTATACTCTGATTTCTTTAATTCCTAAATGCATGAACCCCTCCTCTATTAAGCAATATAGGCCCATTAGCTTATGTGGAGTCTCTTATAGAGTCATTGCCAAAATTCTTTCTCTCAGACTCAAGCCTCTTTTAGCTGATTGCATTAGTGAGAACCAGACAACTTTCATTCCTGGTAGACATTTATTAGACAATGTAGTCATTGCTCATGAAGCGGTGCATTACTTAAATAGGCTTAGGTCTGGGAAAATTAGTTTCATGTTACTCAAGCTAGATATGGAAAAGGCTTTTGATAGGATTGAATGGGGGAGTGTTATTCATGTTTTGTTGAAAATGGGATTTCATTCCAAGTTTGTCAAATGGATTAAAGCCTGCATTACATCCACTTTATTCTCTCTTAATGTAAATGGGGAAGTTAAGGGATTTTTCAATGCATCTCGAGGCATTAGGCAAGGGGACCCTTTGTCCCCTTATATTTTCATCTTAATCTCTGAGGTTTTTTCAAGATTGCTCAAACAGGAAGAGACTAGAGGCAGATTTAAGGGTTTGAAGATTGCTACAAGAAGTCCCTCTGTATCTCACTTAATGTTTGCTGATGACACTTTAGTCATGTGTGAAGCTGATCTGCAACATAGCCATATCTTGTTGGACTTACTTCACAAGTACCAGGTCTTCACAGGACAAAGATTAATATGAGCAAATCTTCCATTTTCTTTAGCAAAAACTGCTCAAGCTCTTCTCAATCTTTGATTTGCCAGTTGCTGGGTGGAATTCAAATTCATAGATCATCCAGATACCTGGGGTTGCCCCTTGGTATTGGAAGATAAAAAAAAAAATCTTTTGATTTTGTGTTAGAGACTGTGAGAACTAAACTTGTCAGTTGGAAAAACCAGTTCTTATCATGTGCAGGAAAGGAAGTATTATTGAAGGCAGTTTTGGGAGCTCTGCCAGTTTACTCTATGTCCTGTTTCTGTTTTCCAAAGAGCTTGTGCAAGGAAATAACAAAATTATCTGCAGACTTTTGGTGGAAATCAGGGGACCAACAATCAGGAGTACATTAGAGGGAATGGAGGAGACTCTTTATTCCCAAGAGTGCTGGAGGATTGGGATTCAGAGACATAGCTTTGTTTAATGAGGCTCTTATTGCTAAGCAAATCTGGAGGTTAGTCACTAATCCATCTATTTTGGTCACTAAAGTACTCAAGGGCAAATATTTCTATGACTGTTCTGTTCTGCAAGCTAAAAAGCCCTACAATGTGTCCTGGTTATGGTGTAACTGGCTGAGAGTGAAAGACAAGTTCAGATCCTTCTTCAAAGTGATTGTAAGGAATGAGAGGACAACAAAAATATGGAGTGATCCTTGGATCCCAGGGGCTGTAAATGGTTCTCCTCAGAAAACAGATAGAGGTTTGCAAGAGGTATACTGGGTTCATGAGCTTATTGAAGAGGATGGATGGCATTGGAATAGAGACAAGATTCAAGAATATTTCACTGCAGATGATGTTGAAGCAATCCTGAGAATATCCACTCTTAACCCTCTTGCTTGTGATAAATGGAGCTGGGAAATAGACAATAAAGGTCAGTTCTCTGTTTCTTCCTCCTATTCTCACTTGGTGCTGCAAAAAATCAGAGAACTAGACACAACAGAATGCAGCTCAACCAGTAGGCAAGAGATCAAAGTGAGGAACAGAAGCTGAAAACTCAAAGTAAAGAGCAAACTGAAACACTTTCTCTGGAAGTGTTATACAAACACATTGCCTACTTGCTTAAACTTGAGGAGAAGAGGATTAGATGTAGATACAAGGTGTCATCTCTGTGGGGAAGCCTCTGAATCTGTGGAACATTTGTTCCTTCACTGTGAGAGAGCACAAAAAGTATGGAAACTGTCATCCTTGGACTGGAACATGCCTGCTGCTTCAGAGTCTTTCAAATGCTGGTGGTGGAATGTCTGTTCTGTTGATAATAGAGCCGTCTCAGAAGATAGAATTGAGCTATCTACTTATATATTATGGTGGCTCTGAAAATCTCGTAATTTGTGGAAGTTTCAAAATTCTTGGATGCCTGAACAAGCTGTTATCAAAGAAGCTCATGGTGATTGGCTGGAATTCAAGAATTGTAGATCTTAGTGAGAATACAACAAGGAGTGGAGCCATCTAGGTCCTTGGTCCAGTGGAGACTTCATCTTCCTTTTGTTTTTCTCCATCAGATTAGTTTGTTTCTTTATCTGCTACTTTGATAGCTTTTGTTTAGGTAGTTTCATCATTTGTGTATTTTCTTTCTATGGTTGTGCTATAGCTGCTATAGTTTTATGAGATTATCAGATATAGTGGCTGGGTTATTTGGTTTGTGTATTTGCTTTAGGCCATCAGTAGGATGGGCTCATTTGTACCTATTTGAACATTGAGGCGCGGCCTCTCGGCTTGTACTTTCTTCTTCTTTTAGATGAATATATATATCATTTTGAAAAAAAAAAAATAGGTTTTGTTTCTAAAACATATTATTTGAATACGCACAATATAATTGCAAAATAAAAACTGAAAATGATCAGTTGTGATATTTATCACAATGTTACAATAGAATTATATTTATCAACATTATAATAACAAATTATGGTGATTTCTTATTTATTTGAAAACCAACAATATACCAAAATATTTTTATCGTATCTTCAAGAAAATCATTTAACCAAAAGATTAGTTTACAATCTTTTGATTTATTAACTCAACCAATTCAATTTTTCAAAATTAATTTTTTTCTCAGTTACAGGGTGTTTAATAAAATCAACACAAAATTAATTAACTATTTATCAATTTGGTGTCAGATACATGACTAAATCTCCAATTTTCGAAAAGAATGTAACCGTACAATTCTTTTCCGGAAAAATTCTCAATTGGCCCGTTTGACTTGAATTATTTTCTTAATAGACCAATCATTTAGAGGATAATTGGATATAAAAAATTTTGGTTTTTATTTGAATTTTTTTGAGAAATTATATATCCAAGCATGCTCTTAAGGATTTTAAAAAATAACATTTAGTTCATTAATTAATCGTCCATTGAGGTTTACATACAAATTATTTAGACCCAAAGATTCGTTTGACAATAACACCTGCACCAGCCACCAGGTATGAGAGGCTGGTAGATGCCTCTTATTTTGGTTCATTTATTCATTAATCATTAGTATGATTGTATGTTTTTTTTCTTTTTAATTTAATTTTTTTATTTGGTTGCTTTCACTTTTACGAGTTAAATTTTACTTAAATAAAGAAAATGGAATATACCACTTGTAGGTCTCAATGATCAATTTACTTTCTTTTTTGCTTTAATAAATATAATTTTAGGCTAAAAATTGTTCGTTCATATTTATTTAGATTCGAACGACAGATTAACTTTCCAACGATTGAAATATGGGTGGAAACAAATACGCCAATGGAAATTGCTTATTCTAACAAAAATTTACAGTAATAAATCGATGGAAAATAGTCGATCGAATCACTAAATTTCAATGGAAAACTAACACTACAAAAAATTTGTTACATTCTAATGGAAAATCCTATGGTATTATATTTTAATGAAAATTCCAACGGAACCAATGATATAGCTTCATTTGGAATGATTCCAACGAAAATATTCCGTTGCACTGTGTTTTTTCTTTGGAATTTTAGATAGAATTTGATGATTTCCAACGACTATATTTCCAGCAGCTTTTTATTGTAGGAATTTTTGTTGGAATATGCAACTTCAGTTGAAATTTTATTTCCACCCTGTTGGAAAATCTACCGTTGGAATAGTCCAAATTTAACGGAAATTCCAATAGAAAATCAATTCCAACAGAGTATTTTTGTTGGAATTTCCGTTGGAGTCCATTGTAAAATTCCAAGAATGACTGCATTGAAAAATATCCATTGGAATTGCCGTTTGAATTATATTTGAATATTTACATTGAAATTTTATTATTTCTTGTAGTGTAATTCTAACATAATTTTTTGGTTTCATTTTAAAAGAATATTCGTTGAAAATTTCATTGAAATAAAATACCATTAGTTTTTGCGTTGTAATAAAACTTTTTTTAAGTCAAAATTTATAGTTTCTTTTTATTACTTTAGATGGGTATAATGGAAATCGTAGTTTAAAGCAAGTCGAAATCTAACGGGAATTCCAATGAAACCAATTGCATTGGATTTGCTGTTGAAATTTCATTAAATATATTTATGTAAGAATTTTCTATTGGAATTTCGTTATTTTCTTGTAATGTTTAATTTGCCGTAACATCTTAATTCTTTTACAATTATTGGGATAAAAGGTACTTTAGTGTACAATTTAGAGAGATTTAATGGAGAATATATTTCATGACAAACACATGAATTGTTTTTTTTTTTTCCCAAAACGACAGAAATAACTATTAAAACAAAGAGTGAACACCGTTCGAATACAAATTCCAACCACCAGAAAAATAAAAAACTTGAGAGACACGCCACAGGCGGTCTAAAGCCTCACAGACAACAAAAGCCCTCAAACACCCAAAGAAAATAAACTAAGAAAAAACCCCCAACCACTGCATAAGCCTAGCTAAGGAAATCCTCTCCCAAAAAACAAAAACTACAACTAGAACCACTAACAAAACCTACTAGAAACAAACAAAGAAAACAAACAGCTAAGAATGAGCAGCAGAATACTCCAGCCAGTCAGCATGGGCCATATTCACCAACACTTGCTCAGGGATCAAGGTCTTTTGGAAGATTCAAAGGTTCCTGGACTTCCAGAGCCACCAAAGTAAATAAGTAGAGAGTTAGATGCGAGCTTCGGCTACCTCTGACTTGTCTAAGGAACACACAGAATACCACCAATCTGGAAAAGAGTCAGTCAAACCAGCAAGTCCATCCCATTGCACAGGACTGAGCTCCCAGCACTTTCTAGCCTTTGGACATTTGAAAAAAATGTGCTCTATAGATTCATGCTCCTCACCGCAAAAAATACAGATAGTATCCAAGTCCATACCTCTCCTCCTCAACTGCAGGAAACATGAATGCATTTGGACAAGCATTTCCACAAGAAAATCTTGATTTTCCCTGCAATCTTAAGCTTCCAAAATCTGAACCTGGTGCTGATCTTTCTAGAAGATGAAGTGCTGCTTTCAGGAAAATCTGCCTCCAAGTATTTTATGTAAGAAAGATGCTTATAAGTACTGGAGACAGAGAAGAAGCCTTTTTTTTCCAACCCCCAGAACAGTCTGTCACTCTTATTGGGATTGATTGATGAAATTTGAAGTATGGCTTTGCTTTCAACATCATCAATCACCTGGTTGATTAACCATTCATTCCACTGCTTCCCATTGGTCTGCATTAAATCCTTCACCCATAAAAGATGTCCTCTGGCTATTGGAATTAAAGATGGAGCAGGCTTATTAAGGTTTGGGACCCAGTTGTAGTCATCCATTCTTGTATTGAGTCCATTCCTCACTTCTATTCTCGGCCATTTAGAAAATATAGGTAAAGCATCCATCCAACTGTTCCACATCCAAGACCCTCCTTGAATTTTTTGAGCATGGACAATAGAGGTGTTAGGAAAATATCTGTCCTTGAGCAATCTGCTTACTAAAAGATCAGGGTTAGAAGCCACCCTCCAGAGCTGTTTACATATCAAGGCTTTGTTAAATAGCTGTAAATCCAGGAAACCTAAACCTCCATGATGTTTAGGAAGAGATAGACATGCCCATTTTTTCCAGTGAATCCAATGAGTTTGATCAGAGCCTGTTTTCCACCAAAATTGAGCACAGAGTCTGGAAATTTCAGCACAAAGAGTTAAAGGGATCTTAAAGCAAGACATGGGAAAAATTGGCAAAGCTTGGATGACTGCTTTTAGCATCACCTCCTTCCCAGCAGTTCTTAACATTTTAGATTGCCAACTGTCCAGCTTATTTCTAACTGAAGTAAGAAGATAGTCAAAAACTTCTTTTTTAGCTTTACCAATTCCAAGGGGCAATCCGAGATACCTGGTGGACCTGTGGGAGGTGATACCATTTAGCAAGGCACAAATGGAGGACCTGATGTGCTGGGGAGTATTTCTGCTAAAAAATATGCCTGACTTTTGAAGAGTAACTGCTTGCCCAGAGAATAATTTGTACTGCTCCAGTAAGTTCAAAAGAATAGTACCTTGATCAGTACCTGCTCTGCAGAAGAACAAGGAATCATCTGCAAACAGCAAATGAGATAACAAAGGTCCATTCCTTGAAATTTTCATCCCCTTAAGCCTCCCATTTTCAATAGAGTTCACCACCAGAGCTGAGAGAAGTTCAGCCACTATTATAAACAAGTAAGGGGACAGAGGGTCTCCTTGCCTAATGCCCCTTGATGGAATCACATAGCCACTTAAGGATCTATTGATTTTGAAAGAAAAGAAAGCAGAAGTAACACAGATCATAATTAACTTCACAAAATCCGGATGAAACCCCATTTTCAGCATTATTTTTTTTAAACACATCCATTCAACTCGATCAAAAGCCTTGATTAGATCTAACTTTAAAGCCATAAAGAAATTTGGCCCAGAAGAATGTCTGTTAAGGAAGTGGAAAGCTTCCTGCCCAATGATAAAATTATCCACTAACTGTCTATCCTCTACAAAAGCTGCTTGGTAGGTACTGATACAGTGAGAAAGGCAAGATTTAAGTCTGAGAGCCAGAATTTTAGAGATCAACTTGTAAACCACACTACATAGGCTGATGGGCCTAAAATGACCCATAGTTTCAGGATTGCATACTTTAGGTATAAGGGAAATAACAGAGTGGTTCCAGTATTTGAGAATCATACCAGACTGAAAGAAACTCAACACTGCTGCCAAAAGGTCCTTTTTGATAAGATCCCAAAAGTGCTGATAAAAAGCAGCAGTCATGCCATCTTCCCCAGGAGATTTGTCAGGGTGCAAATTGAATAAGGAGTGCTTGACCTCTTCTTCCTCCACTGGCTTTAGAAGAGCGTGATTCATGTCTGCAGTAATTGTAGTCGGGATTAAGGGAAGAATGGAGTCCCCACCCCAACTCCCTTCAGTGGTAAACAATGTGTTATAGAAATCAGCAATGTGTTTCTCAATTTCCTCCTGAGATGTAAGAACAGCACCTTGAGGAGAAATTATCCTGGTAATAGCATTACTCCTTCTTCTTTGCATAGTAAGAGTGTGAAAGAACCTTGTATTTGCATCCCCCTCTTTGAGCCATTTGGACTTAGCTCTCTGCTGCCAGTACAATTCTTCAAGTTTATGAGCCTGATTCAATTCCTTCCTTGTTGCTTCCCAGTCATTCCAATTGACATTTGCTTTATCCTCATTCATTGCTTCCATCTTCAAAGTAAGATCAGCTATAGTAGCCTGTCTCTGAGAGTGAAACCCTGAGCTCTATTTGAGAAGAGCAATCCTTGTGCATTTAACCTTTTCTTTTAACTAAAAAAAAGGAGTACCAGTTGTTTCTGTGAGCCAAGCTTGTTTAACCACTTCTTCACACCCCTCCA
>CACSLK010003174.1:3513473-3545597 GCA_902706635.1 Striga hermonthica
CCTGTGGGAGGTGATACCATTTAGCAAGGCACAAATGGAGGACCTGATGTGCTGGGGAGTATTTCTGCTAAAAAATATGCCTGACTTCTGAAGATTAACTGCTTGCCCAGATAATAATTTGTACTGCTCCAATAAGTTCAAAAGAATAGTAGCTTGATCAGTACCTGCTCTGCAGAAGAACAAGGAATCATCTGCAAACAGCAAATGAGATAACAAAGGTCCATTCCTTGAGATTTTCATCCCCTTAAGCCTCCCATTTTCAATAGAGTTCACCACCAGAGCTTAGAGAAGTTCAGCCACTATTATAAACAAGTAAGGGGACAGAGGGTCCCCTTGCCTAATGCCCCTTGATGGAATCACATAGCCACTTAAGGATCCATTGATTTTGAAAGAAATGGAAGCAGAAGTAACACAAATCATAATTAACTTCACAAAATCCGGATGAAAATCCATTTTCAGCATTATTTTTTTTTAAACACATCCATTCAACTCGATCAAAAGCCTTGATTAGATCTAACTTTAAAGCCATAAAGAAATTTGGCCCAGAAGAATGTCTGTTAAGGAAGTGGAAAGCTTCCTGCCCAATGATAACATTATCCACTAACTGTCTATCCTCTACAAAAGCTGCTTGGTAGGTACTGATACAGTGAGAAAGGCAAGATTTAAGTCTGAGAGCCAGAATTTTAGAGATCAACTTGTAAACCACACTACATAGGCTGATGGGCCTAAAATGACCCATAGTTTCAGGATTGCATACTTTAGGTATAAGGAAAATAACAGAGTGATTCCAGTATTTGAGAATCATACCAGACTGAAAGAAACTCAACACTGCTGCCAAGAGGTCCTTTTTGATAAGATCCTAAAAGTGCTGATAAAAAGCATCAGTCATGCCATCTTCCCCTGGAGATTTGTCAGGGTGCAAATTGAATAAGGAGTGCTTGACCTCTTCTTCCTCCACTGGCTTTAGAAGAGCTTGATTCATGTCTGCAGTAATTGTAGTAGGGATTAAGGGAAGAATGGAGTCCCCACCCCAACTACCTTCAGTGGTAAACAATGTGTTATAGAAATCAGCAATGTGTTTCTCAATTTCCTCCTGAGATGTAAGAACAACACCTTGAGGAGTGTGAAAGAACCTTGTATTTGCATCCCCCTCTTTGAGCCATTTGGACTTAGCTCTCTGCTGCCAGTACAATTCTTCAAGTTTATGAGCCTGATTCAATTCCTTCTTTGTTGCTTCCCAGTCATTCCAATTGACATTTTCTTTATCCTCATTCATTGCTTCCATCTTCAAAGTAAGATCAACTATAGTAGCCTGTCTCTGAGAGTGAAACCCTAAGCTCCATTTGAGAAGAGCAATCCTTGTGCATTTAACCTTTTCTTTTAACTGAAAAAAAGGAGTACCGGTTGTCTCTGTGAGCCAAGCTTGTTTAACCACTTCTTCACACCGCTCCATGCTTAACCATCTCTTATCAAAGTGAAACATCGATTTTTTCTTCACTCTGGCCTGCCTTTGATCCAAAAGAAGAGCAGTATGATCCGAAGCACTTCTTAGTTGATTTAAAACCAAGGCATTAGGATATAGATGATTCCAATCTGAAGAGCCAAAACATCTGTCCAACTTTTCTTCCACCATCTCTGGGAAAGCTCTGTTATTGCACCAAGTGAAAGAGGGTCCCTCCATTCTAACTTCTTCCATGGCCATACTGTTCACAAAATCAGAGAATCCTTGAAAGGAATTAGGGTGCCTGAAATTACCCCCAGCTTTATCAGAGAGGGAGAGGATATCATTCCAATCTCCAATTGCAAACCAAGAATCACCCCAAGAAAACCTATCCTCAACCAGCTCCTCCCATTGAGTTGCCCTGATACTTTTGGTAGGACTAATATACACAAAAATTCCCCATTGAGAGTCATCCTGAAGAATTTGAAACTCCATAGCAATATAGAAGCTTTTGCAAATAGTTTGTTTAATAACAACCTGGGGCTTCCAAAACAAGGCCAAACCACCACTAAGACCTGAGGGATCCACAGTGATGCATTTGTCCTCAAACCCTAGCTTTTTACTAACTGAGCAAACAAAAGATTTGGTTTTTTTAGTTTCAGAGAGAAAAAGAAAATTTGGGTGATGAGCTTTCAAAAGCTCTCTGATTTGTGAAATTGTAGAGGGCCCACCTAGCCCTCTACAATTCCACACCATAGCAAACATTTATCACTTGGGTGCCATTCTAGGCTGGCCACCCCCACCCTTTTAGAGTTATTTTCAAAATGAGAACTTTCACCTTGTTTCTGCAACTTAGCATCTTTATCTGAGGTTGATAGATCACTTTGAGATGAGACCCTCTTGGAGCCTGATATGTTGTCAATCACAATGGGAATGACTGGTTCTCTTTGAAGTCTACCTGCTCTAATGCCAGTCCTCCTCCAAGTTCTAGGAGGATCCATGAGAGATTTAGACACTGCTTCCTCCTTCTCAGCATAGCTAGTCTCCTCAGTCCTCAGTATGTTTCTGTGCTTCCACTTCCATCACAACAACAACCTCCTTATTAGTTGGGTCTACAGAATTATGAACTCCCTGCGGACTCATAGCAAAATTTGAAGATGAAAGAGATGTTGTAGATTCCTGCTGTCTTTGGGATTCATGTTGCACCATTTGGTTCTGAGAAACATTTTGTAAAGGGATTAATTGATGACTGTGCTCATTTAGACTGGTGGGTGCTCTTGCTGAATCCCGTTGCTCCGAACTAGGGGGAATTAGGAGGTGGAGAACCCCTATTGCCTGAAGTTGATCCACCCCATCTCAACCCCTCAGTCGCTTTCAACCAATCTCCGTACTGGCCCTCTCTGAGAGTGTTATTCTTGATAACTTGTAATCTCTTCTGACAGGTTCGATCCAGGTGTCCAATTCTGCCACAGTAGTGACACAGATTCATAAGTTTTTCATACTTAAATCCAAAACTTACCATTTGATCTCCCAAACGGATTTTGGCAATTCTGGGAATGGGTTCATCCAATTTCAGAGTAACTAGAAGCTTTAAGATTTTGCTGCCATGGCTTCCATTATTCACCATCACTACATTGAGTACATCAATGAAGGTCTTACCTATTTTCAGACCAACCTCAGTACTGAGCCAATTTAGAGGGAGATTAGTGACTTGCACCCAGAGATTTATTTCTTGAAAGCATGGATGAGAGCTGTTGAGATTGTGAGTCCACTCCCTCAGAATTAAGTACTGATTCTCAAAGCTCCAATTTGATCCTCCTGCTACTCTTATTTTATCTTCCTTGCTTTGAAAAATGAACTGGAAGTAATTAGGGCTAAGTTCTTTCACTTCCATCGGCTGATTGAGCCTCCAAATGTGCGTCATAGCTCTTTTCACCCCGAACCATCCATCCACTCTATCCCCAATTATTTTCCCAAATAAACTCCTTTGGCATTCGTCGTCGCTCAATTTGATGTCTCGCTGAGCAATGTCGATAACGTTGTCCTCCCTTTNAGAAAGAGAAAAATCTCCCAATCTCGACGATAGATCATCGTCTGGATTCTCGTGAGTTTGGTCCTCCATCAAAAACCCTAAATCGGAAAAAAAAAACCCCAAACCAATAAACCTCCCCAGAAAAGATAGCAAAAGAAGAAGGATAACAATCAAAGGAATCAACAATCAAAAGAAGCAACAATCGGAAGAAAATCTAAAGATCTCAACGAGAGAATCGCAAGCTCTCAACGAGAGAATCGCAAGCTTTCACATGTTCTTTCCACATGAATTGTTAACTCTTATATTTTACATTTATTTTAAAGTTGGGAGTATTATTAAGAGCCTACCATAAAGTTATGGACTAAAGACTTAAGAAATATAATCCCAAGAATTTGATCAATAATTTTAGGATAATCTTTGTAATTTATAATTGAATACCAAACGATAAAATTCCATGTCTTTGTATATTATCATTGCTTTTCGAAATTCGGCCGCATTAGCATTTGCTTTAGGACTAAAAGGAACATCATGATTCATGATGCCTAATTGTAGCATTTAAATTAAATAAGAAACGGGGAAAAACGGGTGCGGTCTCACTCACATGAAGCGCACAACGATGGAAAGCCCAGATGAAATCCATCATGAAATCCCTCCCAATCTCGTAAGCGTGAACACGACAGGGGAAAGCCCAAATGAAACCCAAGTGAGGTTTCATCTCAAAACCAATTGGTAAAAGAAGGAGTAGCCCGCTAGACATATAAATTAGGCATATTTTCCATATATAACGATGAGGGACAACTCACAAGTGAATATTCTAATATAATTCTTCACTTGTGAGTCCTTCATAAGAAGCTCAAGCTCGTATACAGAGTCGGGTGCCCAAATCTAAACGGGCTGGAAAACGAGTACGTCATCGCCATGTCCCACGTAGAACCAACACTGATAAGCCTCCTCACTTGTGAGTCCTTTATAAGAAGCTCAAACTCATATATGAAGTCGGGTGCCCAAGCCCAAATGGGCTAGGAAACAAGTACATCATCGTCATGTCTCACGTAGAACCGACTCTGATATCATGTAAATATTCTAATACGCCTTCACACTTGTGAATCCTTCTTATAAGCTCAAACCCATATACGGAGAAGCGCACTAGATAGGGAAAAACTCAGATGAAGCTCAAGTGAGGTTCCATCTCAAAACCATTTAGTGGAAGGAGGAGTAGCCCACTGTACTTATAAATTAAGTCTATTTTCCCTATATAAACAACATGAGACAACTCACAAGTTAATATTCTAATAAATTATGTGTCCTTTAGGACATGCTTGTTTATAAATTCAATCCATAAATATCTAAGGAATCATTTTTAACTCAACCACTTTTTTTAACTTAACTTTAACTCAACCCACTATCATCAATTTAATTAAATAATATCAATCAATCAACCCACTATCATCAATATTATTAATATAATTAAATAATAGTATCAATCAATCATTCTTACACACAACATCATCCTTAATTTACTATTCATCTACTCACATAATTTTAACTAACCATCACATCACATCTTTTCTATCCTACTTTTACATCAATTTAATTTTAATCATTTTATTTTAAAAATTATTTTAATATACCCGCTAACAATTAATCATACCAACTTTTTCAAATTTAACCAACCCAAACCAAAAACTCAATCAAAACAAAAAAAGGTTTATAAACAATTAATGTTTATAAAATTTCAGCACAAAGTTAATGATAAATAAAAAACAATGAACTAGTTTTATCTTTATTTAATACACTGGTAGTAGGCTGTTAGCTATAGTAAATTATATATTTAAGTTGAAAGAGAATAAAAGCAAATGATGAAAAAAGAAAATGAGATAATAATCTCACACGAGTAATCTATATACATATAATTGTTGGCATGTAGCATTTAATAAAACATTTAATAAAACCGCTAAAATTTTTCCTCCATTTTCGGTTACAAAATTCGTCATTAATATTGTTTACTTCTCACATTAATACATGTTAATGAGTGTAATCATGTATATTTTCATTATATTATATAACAATTATTGCTAATACCAACTAATAATAATTCACAATAAATATAAATTACATAATTATAAACAATTGTTTCAAGTTATGTATTTTAACATCAATATTATCTTTTTCTTTTTTATCTCATAAAAAAATTCTTTAAAACAATTAGTAAATTATTTTAATAGCATAGTTAAACAACTTTAGAATCTTATAAATAATTATTTTTTAATAATAATATATATAAATATATATATATAATTGCTGGCTAATAGCATTTAATAAAACATTTAATAAAACCTCATTTAGATTTCCCTCCAAAAATCGTTACAAGCTTATCATTTATATCTCTCTCTATATTTAATTACTAATAATAAATTTAATAATATATATATATATCTATATATATATAATTGCTGGCATATAGCATTTAATAAAACATTTAATAAAACCTCCATTTATTTTCCCGCTCATTTTTTCAATTAATGTAAAACCGTTACATTTTACATTAATAAAGTGTAATAATAATTTGAATATAATTTATTCACTACTAACATTAATTGATTACAACTTTACATTAAATAGTATGTGGAAGTTACATACTTATAAAAAATTGTATTGCAATTTTTTTCTTTAAAATATTTTTTCTAAAATGAAATATTTTTTGTTCTTTTTAAGCGATTTTTATCTAATATTAGTTAATTGGCATAAGTGTCATAATTAAACATCTTAAAATCACATAAACAAATGCTATAACAATGATAAAAATAATTGTAATATTTTTCTAACTAATTAATTGTATGGTCCCTCTAAATTACTAAATTATATTAGCCATTAAAATTTACGGTATCAATATAAAGATTCATACGTAAGTTAAATAAATTATATTTACATTACACATTTGCATGTAGTCAAAATTTAAAATGTAATACATCAATTAACTAATATAAAATTTTTATATATTATATACATAAATATAATATAAACTTTTATTTTTATTTGTGCATGTGCACAGGATGAATACTAGTATATATGATTGCTAGCTAAGCAATAAATTTTATCTAATAAATAAAACCTATTTAATTTTACCTAATAAATTTTACCTCATTAAACTTTAGTCTCAATAAATGATAGAGAGTAGAGAGAAAAAGATAAAAAAGATAATAGTGTATTGATGTGTAATTAAGTATGAGGACTATTTGACAAGTTTCTTAACACAAAAACCGTTACAATTCATTATTATTATTATTATTATTATTATTATTATTATTATTATTATTATTATTATTATTATTATTATTATTATTATTATTATTATTATTATTATTATTATTATTGTAGTTATTATTATGACATTATCAACTCTATCCCACTAATGATAAAATATTCGTTTGCACTTTTATTTCGGTTAATTAAGACAAAAATTGTTACACATAATATTAATTGAATAACAATTATATTTTTTATTGCAATAGTTATTAGTAAAATTAATAATTTATTTTGCGCTAAATGATATATGAAAGTTACATAAGCATACAAAATTATATTGTAAAAACTTTTTGTTTAAATTATTTATTCTAAAATCAATATTATATTTTTTTTATTAAATTAAGCTATTGTTATCTAAATGATTAATTTACCTTAATATCATAGTAAAATTTCATAAAACAACTAAAGCAGTTGTTATTATAAGTTTAATATATTTCAGCTAACCAATTGGTCATGAACTCTCAAAGCTACAAAATACATTATTTATTACATTTTATGAAATTAATATAGTTATTCATCTTGAATCAAATCATTATGTACTATTTATTTTAAGCAATGGTCAAATTTTATAACATAATGTCATCATCTAACTTATAATTTTAATATTACATGCATAAATTTAACTGATAATATTCCATATTTGAAGTACAATATCATTATCGAACTTATAATTTTAATATTATGTGCATACAAATAACTTATAATACTTTATTAATATTTGTGCAAATGCACATGATAGAATACTATTCAACTCGAACTCAACCTCTTTATCCTTAATATTATATATTAATATTGGAAAAAGAATTAAAAATGCATCTAGTGCTGAATATGAAAACTTGGTGAGAATGAGATAGTCAAGATCTAACTTAGAATTGTTATTGATACTATAAAGGTGAAAAAAAAAAAAAAGAAATTGGGTTCAACCAATTATGATAAAAAAAATTATGTAAAGTAAACACGTCCTGATCACGTCTTAAAGTGAATTTAAATTGGAGAATTAAATTTCAATAGCTAGGATAATAAAATAAGAAATTATTGGAGTTGAAATTTAGGTGATGGGATCTATAATCTTTTTTTTTTCTTTGGTACAAGGGATCTATAATCTTTTTGTGTACAGTTTGATAAGTTGACTTGAATGTGGTCGACGTGATGTTGCTGTTTTTATTCAAAATCCCAATGCTGGGTAGCGCAAATAGAGGGCACACCTGCAAGGGCGTTAAGTGAAACGCACTTTTTATATAGACACGTGAATATATTTCAACATTTTGTCCTAACTACGCACAGAGTAGGTAAGAGGAGTAAAAGACGATAAAAATGTGCATGTAAACTCGTGGTTATCTATGAACATGTTTTGTTACTAGATGAACATGTTGCTTTCTTAGATGAACATGTTTATTAACGCGATAAATTTGTTGATTTTGTACAAGATGTATATATTGATTTTGTACGTAATATGTTTCTTAACATGATGAATATGTTTCTTTGTAAAATGAACATGTCAACTTATAAGATGAACATGTTATGTTATAAGATGAATATTTTTTATTATAAAATGTTAAATTATAATATGAACATGTTTCATTCTCAGATGCACATGTTTATTAACACTGAATATGTTGATTTTGTACAAGATGAATATGTTTCTTAACATGATCAAGCTGTGAGTAATATTTTAATTATTAAGACTTAAAATATTTGAACTTTGTCATTCAACAATTAACTAAAAATATCACGATATTTTAATTATTATCACTTTATTTGAGTCACTGATTTTCACGATGGCCGCTAAATAAATAGTGAGAATTAACATTTTTAGAACTACTGGCTAGGTAGTGTGTTTTGTAATTTAGAACAGTTTTTTAAAATTTTATTTTTATAATATATTAGCTCGTTGATCTGCTTCTAGTGATATAAATAAAATTTTAGCATATATATTTATTTGTTAATACAAAAAATACTATTTTACATATTTTTTGGTTCATCATAATACTCACATATTATTTTACACAAAAATTTATTGTCGTATAATGTCATTATTGTTTATAACACTTCTAGAAATAATATTCTTTTTTATATCATGATAAATAGTTAATGTATATTAATATTATTTATTGATATAATTAATTTAAAAATATATAAAAAAATAAAGTTTGTTAAAAATGTGATTATATGTAAGTTAAGATAAAATATAATGTATAAAAAAATCTGCTTATGATATTTTTCTTTAAATGTTTGAATGAATCTGAAATGAAAATTACAAATCTAACCGCTAGTATTTTATAGTATTTCAAAAAAAGTTACTAACTGTAGTAAAATCTAAAGTTTTAGGCGGGATTTTATTTTCTACTTAAAGTATTTTTTTTATTGCTATTTATAGGCTTATAGCAATAGATTTGTCAATTCATATATTTTATTTATTAAATAACAAAAAAATCAATTTTAGTAACTCAAATTTATTTATTTTTCACTTTATTACCTAAATTTCAACTTAATAAAACATGATACACTACATGAAAATGATGAAATTCTAACTGAAATTGCATATTACAATGGAAATTTCTACTGTAAAAGCTGTTGGAAATATAGCCGTTGAAATAATCAAATTTCATCTAAAATTCCAATGAATACGGACATCTTTGAATTGGTACATATCATGCCAAGTAAAAATAACAATAATACGGACATCTTTGAACGGACAACAAGACTAGGCTGTTAGAAAATAAAATGATAAAATATAAAGTACACACAATAATAATAATAATAATAATAATAATAATAATAATAATAATAATAATAATAATAATAATAATAATAATAATAATAATAATAATAATAATAATAATAATAACAACAACAATAACAACATTAAAAGGAGGAATATAACAGTATATTGTCACTACAAAAAAAACTCTTACATTCCAACAAAAATTTTCAGTTGGAATTTTTTATATTTCCGTTGGAATAGCTATTCCAACGGATATTCCTACGTATAAAAATCCGTTGGAAAAACGGTCGTTGGAATAGCAAATATCCAACAGAAAATCCTATGGAAATAAATTCCTACAGCTATTCCAACAGAAAAAATCCGTTGGAATTCTTCAACTATCCAACTCTTATTCCAACATAAAATTAAGTTTGTTGGAATATTCATTGGAATTTCCAACGAAATTTTTGCCGTTAGAATTTTTCGTTGGAATTGTAGTGTTTTTTTTGTAGTGTGTATTCAACTTTCACATCTGTCCAGGTCTACAACATGTAAAATCAAATAATACATAATTTAATTACATTATTTGAATATCTCTCCTAGCTGCCACAATAAACAAGAGGTTGAAAATGTTGAAGTGGTTTGTTTTTCTGCTTTTTTCTTACAATTAGCTATAGTCTTTTAAAAAAAAAAAAAAATAGCAGGGATGATAAAAACATTATTATCACATAAGTCAACAGTTTACACTCTCACAACTCATACTTTAGACCTTTTTCAAATGTTTATTTTGTATTTAACTAATTTTGAAAAACAAGTTATCTAGAATTTGCAATAGTAGAATTAGTAGCCATATAGTAGATTCAATTTTATAGATGTGCAGATGGTTAAAATTTCGATGTGAGTACTGGTCTAAAACTGTTAAACGAAAAAATAAAAACAAAAAAATGACTCAGGAACTCAGTTCGTTAAGATTCGAAAACATGAATTTTATGTAATTTTCTATAGTTCGACTCATTAATATTGATAATAGAAATTGAATTCAGAGTTCATTTATCGACTCGTTTTTATTGACGAACTCGAATTCAAGTATCAAGAGCTCGAGCTCTATCGACTAATTTTATATCTCTATTCTTTTCATTGCACTCTTATACATTAAGGCTATGTTTGGTAGACAAATAAACTAGTTTATAGCTTATTTGTTTAGCTTATAACCTCTCTGTATTCAAATAAGTTCCGTTTGGTAGGACGAGTTTATTTAAAAAGCTCGAGCTTATTTGTTAAGCTTATTTGAATAGCTTTTTAAATAAGCTCGTTGAAATTTTTATTTCAGCTAGTTTATCAGCTAATTTTACCAAATACTTTTATCATATAAGCTAGTTTTTCAGCTTTAAGTCATAAGCTATAAACTATATGTTCGAAAATTACTGATAAGCTATAAGTTAGCTTATCAACTAGTTTTACCAAACATAACCTAAGGTGAAATCTATCCATGATCACATGTCTAATTTTATTTTTGGTTTTGGAATAAAACAATTACTTCAGCTAACTAGTCCTATATATTTGGGGATCTTCTCCTTAATTAGTCTAACGTGACTGTAACACCCCACTTTGATTTTAAAGAAATTTTGGGCTTTCCAAAAATCAGATAAATTTTGAAATCATTTTCGAAATACATGGGTGTTATTAAATAATATTTTACTCAGTCCAAGTCTTATCTGGACCCTCGGGGATTCATTATCCAGTATTTGCAAGGTTTTCATTAACCCAATTCACATCACATAACAATATTCCCAGCATGAATACTCGAAACCACATAAAACCAAAATCATGAATATTCATAACCAACATATAGGGTTCATCAAAGTATTCCCAACCATCAAAACAAAACATAGGTTTTGAAAACGATTTTTCACATATCTAAACATAAAGAGGTTCGAAAGACCACAGTTATTAAACAAAAGCACAAATAAAGTAACACATGACCGACCCACTCGCCCCTCGATCGTCATGCACACCATCATGCCTTAACATGCATCCATGAAGAGCATGTGGAGATAAACACAAATGAAAATGTAGTGCTCACCAATATGCACGTATACCACAATAATAATAATGTCAAGACAGTATGGTCGCAGTATGAATACAAATCAATTATTCTGTCATATCTCCATATCACAATAAAACATAACATACTACTCATGTGTACACACCTTTCATTAGACTGCGGAAAGAGGATTCATTACCCTAACTCGTGGAGGTACGTGTCACGCTAAGAATACGGTCTTTCATTAGGTCTAAAGAGTAATGAATCCCCTTTGGAAAGAAAATTAATGTAAAAGGATCGATTAACTTATTTTGACTAATTAATACTACCTCCTGTTCATTATAAATGTCATTTTGACTTTTTTGATTCATCCATTTTGTTATGTATCTATGACATATTAATGTCTAGATACATAATAAAATGGATGAATCAAAAAAGTCAAAACGACATTTATAATGAATAAGAGGGAGTATTAAGAATGATTGACTTATTATACAGTTATAGTTGGTCCAGATTTTCTAAAATCCAGTTGTTAAATAATGGACCGAAAATATTGATAAGTTATAGTAGCAATTATTGCACGCGAATGTTTTTTTTAATTATCTTTCCAAAGTTACGAACATTGACTTAATGAGAATTTTATTTAAGTTTTAAATAAATAAATAAAATATCTATTGAAAAGTTTATTATTTAATGTTAATAATTTCCTGTTTTATTGATAAGTTATTAATTATTGCACATAAGTTAATTAACGTAGTAGTATTATTGCACGCATGGTTTATCAAGTCATCCTCTCGCAACTTTGCTTGTTAATTGACTTATTTATTGGCAACAACGAATGTGAAATGCCCCTAAATAAATAAAATACAATATTATTTAATATTTATATATTTATTTTGACACAATATTTTTTTTTTTTTTTGACACAATATATTTAACTACAGTGAGATAAATAAAATAATTATTCGGCAAATAACGTCTCAGGTCATTTACTTGATATTCTAATTGTTGTTTGTACTATTTTCACCTTATTTTGGGCTACAAAAGTTAATTATAGTACATTTATAATTTTCATAATTTTAAAATCTTCTGCATAAATTAATCTGTTTTTCCACATTGATCCAGGCATGCATTATTTCACAAAACAGACAACAAACATCACACAAGGCACAAAACAAGAACCGAAATTTAAGGGCTTGATTGTTTACAAGTTAATTTACTCATTTTTATTTCAACTCAAAATTTAACTCAACTTTAATTCAACCCCACAATCTTTAATATTATTCATATAATTAAATAATACAAACCAATCATTCTTACACATCACATCAACTTTAATTCAATATTCATCCACTCACATAATTTAACTACCTATCATTTTCAATCATTTATATTTTACTTTTAAATCAAATCAATTTTAATCATTTTATTTTGCATATTATTTTAATACATTCTTAAAATTTTACTAACAACTAACCATACTACCTTTTTAAAATTAACTATGGTTAACCAAAATAACTCATTTTGAACAAGTTATTTCATAAACAATCAAGTCCTAAATGAGCGCATCAATCAAAATATCCTTCAAAATGCATGGCTCACGCTAAAAAAAAAAACAGCGATTTTTATACAACAATTGAATACGCAAACGACCGTGCATTCTTGATACATCGACAAAGATCAGTCAACCACTAAGCTGCAAAAAGAATCAGATAATTAAGTTACCTCATTACTTGCAACAACCAGCGAATTTTGTACAACAAAAGTTTCCATCTTCGGGCACGAAACAACTTCACCATCAAGCAACTAAATTGGGTGTCCCGACTGCATAACTGTCGGTTTGAGCATCAAAGTTGAAGCTTTTGGCGACATCAAAGAAATGGGCCACAGATTCTTCAGGAGTACCCACAAGGACACCATGGCCCAAGTTTAAGATATGGCCCTTTGTTCCCGCACAATTTACAACCCTGACAAACCACACATATTGTTTCGGCTTAATTTGCAACTTATCGAATAAAAACCTCCACCTTGCAAAGGCCTAAAACCTAAATCGTACATTCAAGGTTAAATGGAATAATAATTGGGTAAGTCGAAAATGTCCAATAAAGAAGGAAAGAATACCACACGCAAGCGTGATATGGTTCGTGCTTTCATCAATTGTGATTTGGTTCGTGCTTTCAAATGCTGATTTAGGCACATCAATCAGAATCTAAAAGCAGGTCTTTTTAGATTTCTGATTCATTTCTAGTATGACTGGACTTGCCAAGACACAAATTTGACAATTTATTCACCATATACTCCCTTTTAACTAGTTCAAACTTTTAGCTTCGCATCAACTACACACTCTTGATTATGAAATACTAGTAATCCACCGAGTGCATATGCAGAAACTATAGAAAAAATAGAAAATAATATAAGATGTATATGTATACTAGTTTAGAAAAAGAATTATGTTTATACAATGTGTACATCACATTATATAAATTTGATTATCAAAATATATTTAGTACAAGTATAGATTATTTACTATAAATTAATAGCTATTTCAAACATAAGTGCAATGTAAATCCACAATATGGACAATTAGGATAAATCACATTTTAGAGATATTTGTTTCATAATTTATACGGATCATATAAGTTTACATTTTGTGTGTAGAGTATGAAAATCAAATTAAATATCATATAAACACAATTAAATCAATATTATTGTATTAAATATCATATAAACACAAATAAATCAATATATTGTATATTAAAATGGATCAAAGATCATGGAAAAATATTTTTGTAAATAACATACTCTTGCAATTTTAATAATATTATCAAATGTAAACTTAATATATATATAAAAAAAATAACCCAAAAAAATTCAATGGAAGGAAAATTTGTAAATTATTATTCTGTTAAGACTCGCGCGCGCACCCAAGAGTGAAAAAGAAAATTTGCTTAAATACACCATTACAAGTTTTAGTAAATTGAAATTAAATGGACACGCTAAATTTGGTACTGTAGTTTAGGCGGGAAAAAACTAATCTCACAAAATAGGGCCAAATAATACATAAAATATATATGTATATATATATATGTGTGTGTGTGTGTGTGTGTGTGTGTGTGCATAGATTTGTAGCTTCTGCTTCAATATATCATTTCTTTTAATATTAGAGAAGTCTTTGCAAGCATTCTCTTGGTATAAGAGAACTCAAATCAATGAAATGAGACATGTCCAATTATATTCAACTGGTTTGAAACGATGAACTCCGATTGTCATGAGTGTTTATGTGACAAACCTTTTAATTTCATTTGTTATGGCCGGAAGAGGAGAGAATAGATAGGCGGGATCCACATTTCCTTGTATGCTGATATCGTTCCCAAGACGTGCCCTTCCATCAGCCATATCCACTGTCCAGTCGAGCCCGATGACATCAACTCCCGTTCCCTTCATCCGCTCAAGAAGCCCACCATTTCCATTGATGTATAGCACAAGTGGTGTTTGAGGGCATTTCTGCTTAACTATTCTCACGATCTTCGTTCATAAAGAAACAATGGGTCATTGCTTCATGTGGGCTCCAATTGCTCGAAAGAACGAAAAATGATTTAGACAAGCAGAGCAAAAAATTCACCTCATTGATGTAAGGCTTAGACCACTGGTCCCACATGTCGGGTGGCAATTGGCCCCCCCATGAATCGAATATCTGTATGCAGTGAGCCCCAGACTCTACTTGGTAAACGACATACTCAGCTATTGCCTTTGTCAGATGAGACAGAAGAACCCTTAGCAAATCGGGTGCCGTATGACACATGCTCTTTATTGTCGTGTATGTTCGAGTCGAACCCCCTTCGACTATATATGTAGCAATTGTCCAGGGAGCTCCAACAAAACCCAAAACTGCAGCTTGTTCTCCTACCTGTAAATGGAAATGGGTTAAAAATCCATTTTTCATAGATAGTATTGAAAAGGCAAGGGTTAAATACGGAAGTCGCCAATGAGTTTTGGGCAAGTTACTAAAACACACTTGAAATTTACAAAAAGCATCCTTGAGATTACGACCATTTCTTACATTGTGTAAATGCCTCTGGAGGATCTAATGGAACTGGCTAACTGTCGCCAAATATATTTAAATTACACTCCTCGAATTTTGAAAATGTTACAAATAATTCAACGTTTTCTCTTACATATTACATTTTGCATATCTCAATTGTTCGAAATATTGCAGACAGCCAATAGGAAAAGTTGGGCTATCCGTATTATGTTAAAAACTTGTGGAGGCAAATTCAAATGTTTCATGACTTCAATGAAGTCCAAGTAACAGTTGGGAAAAACATAAAAGGAAATAATTAAACGTTTTCTCTCACATATCACATTTTGCATATCTCAATTGTTCGAAATATTACAGACAGCCAATAGGAAAAGTTGGGCTATCCGTATTATGTTGAAAACTTGAGGAGACAAATTCAAATGTTTCATGACTTCAATGAATTCCAAGTAACAGTTGGGAAAAACATAAAAGGGATAAAAAACCTTCAAGGATGGTTTTCTAAATACACCAAAATCAAGGGCCATTTTACAATCATTCCAAAAAGTAAGATCACCATTTACTGAAAAAGAATTGTTCCAGCAGGACCATATCTTTCATTGCAAGTCGTGAAAATGGTGGGACACTAAAACTAACCTCTTTTCGCAATATCCTAAGAGACTCCCCAACAAACTGCAGTTTATCCAAATCGATCGGGTGCAACATTTTCAGGTCCTCCTCAGAACAAATGGGGGACTGTATAACGGGACCTCGAACCTCCTCTATGTCAAAGGGAACACCGAATGCGGGTAGTGGAGTAAGTATGTCTGAGAAAATAATAACTCCATCCGGCCGAAAAGCTTCCCAAGGCTGCAATGAAATTTGCACAATGAGATCAGTCGTTTCTGACCTCTCCCTGAAGGACGGGTATTTCTCTGCAAGCTTTCTATAAACTGCCATGTACCTTCCGGCCTGACGCATCATCCATGCAGGAGGCCGGTTAACTGATTCCCCTCTTGCGGCTTTGACCAGAAGAGGATCTGATTGGAATTATCGGAAATCAAAGGTCATAACCATGACTACTTGAGAAAATGAATGAAACAAGATAATACTGAAGCCAGCGTTGTCTTAACTCGATACTCGATCGATTAAGAATAATGCAGATTACAGAAAATTCAGAACACCATCTAAGAAACAGAACTAGTACAGAATAAGGGCAGGCATAACATGTTTGATTTATGGGGAATTCATTAAAAGGTACTTTATAATTTCCGAAAATCAAAGAAAACACAGACTTGATAATGAAAGCAAAGAAAACCCATTATTTCCTGTATTCCAACATTATTCTTTCCGTAAGATGTGAGCCCCAAAGCTAAAGCTTCGGAAAAGGAAAGGAATTTTAGTGAAACAAATTCCACCTTTGCATTTTCACTTGTAAAAGCGGCAATGCTACCTTTAGTTGTAATATCAGTGTTTGAGGATCGTTGTTTCGGTCATGAAAGACAAGGGTGACATTTTCGCAAACACAATAACACAAAGTGACATTTTCTTTTCAAAATGCCACAGAAAACGAAGTAAGAAAGCCAGTACAGATAAAGATCAGCAGCATCAACACATAGCTCGAAACAAATGCTGATTCCATAAACAAAGTGATATCAATAAGGCATAAGCTACTAACGACATGCTTCCTTAATCATGTTTGAATCTTGATTTTTTAAAGTCCATCAAATCTCAAAAATGCTGATAGAGGGAAACAAAATTCTCAACCCCACTGGCGCACACGCACAAATTAACAAGTGGGAAGGAAAAAAAAAACAAACAAATATACCAGATGAAGATGCAAAAGCGCGAGGCGAAGTAAATTTGCTTCTACGCCTGTGAGACAAAAGAGCTCCATTCAGAGGCGCAAACAAGCTCGACGACTTCCAGCCTACGCCAACGGTGCCATAACTGCGCGCACAGCCGGAAAAGGAAAAGGGAAATGAAGAAAAATTGAACAGAATTTGTGAAATTGCAATCAATAAGGAAAGAATATAATTGAGAAGATGAATTCGACTCGCTTGCCTACTCAATGTGGAGAAGCCCATTAAAGAAAATCTTGTTTCTTGCTTCTCGCTCGCCGGGTTTTCTCTTCCTCTACAGCCACTACTCTAACCCCTTATCTCAGTTGGGGTTAAGCTGCACAAAGGTTGCGATAGAGCTTTAAAGGTAACTAATTTTGATAAAACTATGTAAACTTAGGAGGGTGTATTCAATTGAGACTTTTAAGGACTTTTTAAAACTTTTTAAATTTGATGACTTTTGTGGACTTTGTAAAACTTTCATGACTTTGGTGGACTTTTTGAGACTTTCAGAGAATTTTCATCAGTGACTTTTTAAGACTTTCATAATAGACTTTTTAAAACTTATTGAGAATTTTATATACTTGCAGTTATAATATTATGTTTGAATAAAATATTAATAAACGTAACAAAATAACTAATATAAACAAGAATAATTGAAAAAACAAAAAGATGTTGTATATATTAATCCTCTAAAAATTTATGAATAAACTCATTTTTATGCGACATGAGTTATTCACGAACAAATTGTTTAGGATTTTAAATTTATTAAACGAGTAAATCGATCCGAGTTTCAACGAGTCGAATCGAGCATGGCCTTATATTTGTTTGTTAAAAGAGTACAAGGTCAAATATGTGTGAGACATATCTACTATAACGACACTTATAATCAACTCAAATTAAGATATATTTATTTAATTATTTATTGATTTTATTTTTTATATTTTTTGCATAATGTTGTTATATTAGAAAAATATTATTAGGTTATATTTTTACAAGATACAAACATGCCGAAAAACAGTAATTGTATCTTATAAAATTATCAATAATATTCAAACATTTCAATATTAACAAATAAACTATTTGAAAATAATTTTTTTTTAATATTCTGAAATAAACATTTACAAATAAAAAGAAAGAACAAATAAATTATTTGCAAGTGCAACTATGGAAGCATTAACCTTTGAAAAGTCAAATTCACAAGATAGCAAAATGAGAGAATAAGGTATACACACATAAAATAAGCATAATAAAGAATATATAAAATAAAAAGATCACAATAATATGTAATTAAAATAAAACTTTTACACAAGGTATCAAAATAAAAAAGTAAAATAATAGAGCATGAAAATGATATGGGATACAAAGTCGTGTTAGAAAGAAAAAAAAAAAGAGCGTGAAAAGAGTCACATAAGTCCAGCAAAATCTCACCAATATTGATGAGATTTCTGTTGAGACTTTTCCTTTGTAATTTTGTTACAAAAGTCTCCAAAAGTCTCAAAATTTAAAAAGTCTCACAAAGTCTTTTTGTTTTGAATATAGGGTGACTTATAAAGACTCTCAGAATGTTTTAATTGAATACCCTGAGACTTTTAGAGACTTATTAAAAGTCATTAAAAGTCTCAATTGAATACATGTAAACTTTTCAGAAGTCTTTAAAAGTTCTAATTGAATACACCAGAATTCTAAAAGTCTTAAAAAATCTCTAAAAGTTGCAATTGAATACAACCCCCTTAATAAAATTTAAAAGAGACTTTAAAGGTCTCTACTTGTGCATTTCAATTTTAAAAATTTTACTCTAAAATTACAAATAACAAATACACATCACATCATATATATTATTATTATTATTATTATTATTATTATTATTATTTGATATAAGAAAAAATAACAGTTTCACTTATCTTTGTTCACTGTATATTATTTAATTATTATTTTATTATAAACTTTGTCGTCATATAATGTCATTATTATTTGTAAAAGTTATAAAAGTTGTACGTCTTCTTTTTCTTTTTATTTTATGTAATGAAAAATATTTAATGCATGTTAGTATTACTTAGTTATGTAATCAATTTAAAATATATAAATAAATTTAAAATTATACAGTAAATGAATATTTTACAAATATACACAAAAATGTTGTTTTAGAATTTAATTTGGTATACTAATTAAACAACATTGATTTAGCAAATGTCAAAAACTCAATCCCTTCTATATCAAGATTTTTCTAATTTGCATTATGAGGACTTATAGTTTATTCAGAACACTTTGCAATAAATATTTTCAAGAATGTCATTACAGAGATAAATCAAAATAAAAAAAAAATGATAAAAACAATAATCATGGTTTCCAATAATATAGAAATAAATTCTAAAGAATAATTATTATATTTCAATTTTAATTTTTTACCATTAGTAAAATTATTTAATGTATCTGATTGTTATCTCTTAAATGATAAATTACATTAATTTAAAGAATAATTTATTTTCTTATATTTAACGAAACAAAGCTTAAGAAAAATTATATTGGTAAAGATCAATTCACCAACTTGATTTCGCCTGATTAATTGAAAGAAAAAAAAAATTACCTAACCTGTTACGATTTTCTATAAATTTTTTTAGATAAAAAGTGAATTTTTGTGAAAATAAAATAATATTATGGTTAGAACTTAAAATATGCTGTAAATTTTGACCAATTTATTATCAATATGAATCATGTTATCAATCTTTTAATTTATTATAATTGATATAAATGAAACTATTGCATATATTAATAAAATTATTTACGGAAACAATATTTTTAATTATAGAAAAGTTTCAAAAAAAAAAGTATATAGATGGTTATTCTTATTATATAGATAGATATAGATATAGATTACATACACAAATCCACTTTACATGTTTGCATATACAATGAGTCCGTCTGTATATGTTTTACATCTAAATTTGCTAAATTTTTTCCAACTTCAACTGAGACATGCGTGCAGGCCAATGAGTTACTTGTATTTATACGTCTCCTTTCTATTATATTTTTTCTTTGGAGAGATTACCCGATTCCTCCACAAATTAGGAAAAAAAATTCCAAAATTATAACATCTCTCTTCTATAAAAGAGAAGGCCTTTGAGCTTCATCATCACCAAACAAAGACCCATCAAATAGGTACATCTCCATGCCTTTCCTTCTTTCTCGTTCCTTTTCTTCTGTTTATTTATTTGTTTATGTTTGCTGCTACGTGGTGATGCTTAGGAGTTGCTGTCGGAAAATTTTTTGGTAGGCAACACTAAAGAGGCCATAGACATTAATTTCCCAAATTTCTGACTTCAAGGTGTTCGACAGATTGCCCCAAAGGTAACAATATACTATTTTTCCAATATTTTTTCGTTTCATCTTCTTTCTTCCGTTACGCGTGCTGCAACATATTGTTCGGGACCTTCGTATTGCTGTCGGGGCCGTTCGTATGATTTTCGGGCTGCTAACGGGCCGTTTGTTCGGCCTCCTACAGGACTGTTCAGGATGCTCGGGAAGCTCGTACGCTGTCCGGGAAACTCGTATGGCTATTCGGACGGGGCTGTTCAGTTGCTTTCGGGGGAAACCAGGCGATCCGGGAGATGTCCAGGGCCATCCGAAACGAAGCTTGTCCGTTTGCTTTCCGGTCTTCTTTTGTTATGATGATAATTAATTTATTTTCATGTTGTAGGTATTCATCCAATTTCCGAAACTTGAAGTTGAACCATGATTTATTCAAGGACATTTCTTCCCCTTCCGCATCCAACATTTTAAGATACTTGATATGAGCAACCTTCTATAGACCAAGACACGGTAATTCAACCCCTCATCAACAAGTTCTTACTTTTATGGCCAAAATTGATTATTCCCTCTGCCTCAAACAAGAAAATGCGTTGCAAGCAACTCATCATCACCATCAACCGCTAGACAAACAATTGTCATTCTCTAAACTTGGGCCACCGACTCATCAAAGGTGAAGCCATATAAAAAGAATATCCTATCACGTTCTTCGGCGAGTTCCACCACGTCAAAGGCTACTAGGAATGGGCCGGAGATATTCTTAGCCAATGCAAGGACAAACTTCACTCCGACAAGATATACGACTCCGTTTACGTTTCACTGTTCACATAAGATTGCAACTTAAATATTATCAAAGCAACATGCGAAGTCTGATGCCCACAGATGAACACACTGTTCACCTCCCATGGTGAGTTATCCATTTCTTTGTGGGACTTGCATGCGATCGTCGGTCTTTCTATTCTAAGTTACAATATGACGAAGTTGTCCCCGAGTGCTGAAGAACTCAATGGCATTAAACGACTTCAAATTCCTTTCCCGTTCGTCCTGCTAAATGCTTTCCACCATGTTAAACAAAATTCTCGTTGCTATTGTCAATTCACCCAAGTCACCATCGATAATTGGATTAACTCCATCGATAATTGAATTGACCATGACGGGAATTCTGTTGAAGATGGTGGAAAGCATGTAGTACGTGGTTGCACGATCATGGAAGGAATTCGAAGCCATTCTTGTCAATGCCATTGAGCTCTTCACTGCTCGGGATGACCTCGTCATATAACAATGCAGATATAGGAAGACCGGCGATCGCGTGCAAGTCCCACAAAGAAATGGATAACTCGCCATGGGAGGTCAGCAGCGTGTTTGTCTGTCGGCACCAGGCTTCGCATATCGCTTTGATAATATTTGAGTTGCAATCATATGTGTATAGTGAGGTGTATACGGATTCGTATATCTTGGCGGAATGAAATTTGTCCTTGCATCGGCTGAGAATATATTTGGCTCATTCCTAGTAGCCTTTGACATGGTGGAACTCGCTGACATATGGCTTCGCCCTTTTTGATGATTCGGTGGCCCAAAGTAGAGAATGACAGTTGTTTGTCTAGCGGTTGATGGTGATGATGAGTTGCTTGCAAGGGCCATGTCTTTGTTTTCTTGTTGATTGAACTTCTTGAGACCACTCCTTGAGGTAGATGGAATTTGTCAATTTTTGTCGGAGGTGAGAACTTGTTGATGAGGGGTCGAAAGACAGCTAGAGTCGTGCCTTTGTCTATAGAACGGTGCTCATCATCAAGTATCTTCAAATGTTTGATGTCGGAAAGGGAAGAAAGGTCCTTGATATGGTTGAACTTCGGGATGTTTCGGAAATTGGATGGAAACCTACGAAAGGTAAAAAAAATAATTAATCATCATCATAAGAAAAGAAGGCCAGTAAGCAAACTAACTGATGTTGCCACGGAGACAAGATGTTGCAGACGACAGGCGTAGTTTCGCTATCGACAACTTGAGCCCAGTACGAGGGGTTTGGCCGCCAGTTTGAGACGATGGGTCGTCAGATTACGGATCTGTCCGTGGGATCGGGGACATTTGATTGGCTCTCCGTACCATTGTTCAGTGCGAGCACACGAACTGCGCCCACGACGGAGAGCGCGGTGGTTGCGGCCGCGGTCCACGCGGGGCGCCCCACGCTTGATCACCTCCATCGTGGGTCGGAGAAGGTGTCTTCAATCTTTTTGGCGCGATGGAGGTGAGGGACGAGAACCGGTTCACGCGTTGAAGTCATCATCTCGAGTCGTGATCTCTGAATTATCAGGGGCTTTTGTGAACGCACAAGGGTCGATCAAGTATGAGGGTACGTCTCGTTTCGATGACGAGGGGTCATTCGAGTATGAAGGTTCGCCAATTTTCGAGAGGTTATGATGTAGTCGGTGGAGGACGACAACCATGTGGCTGAAGATTGAGCCAGTTGCAAACCAATGGGGTTGAATATTATCGATAATCAGCTTTCACTAACCGAGAAAGCAATTGAGGACTTTTCCAATATAAATGGATGACCGTATCTGAGATCACAATTTTGTTGCTCAATTTGATGAAGGAAAACTGTATGCTGCAGTTTGGTAATGTCAGTGGTGGGGTATGGTCCACTATCACTACACAACTTGATGAGCAAAAAGTGAATCTGAGCACATTATTTGATGAAAATAATGGAGACAGGTTTTTTGTCTTCCCTATACATACATACGTGTGGCCAATCTACTTGTTAAGTGACATATGGTGATAATTTCGGTGACCACAAGGCTGTACCGAATTCGAGGGTGAATCCTTTTCAACACGCAGAGAATGATGGAAATAAGGATCGTTAGAATCTTTAATTTAATTATTTGTTTCTCTCTTTATTATTATAATAATTAGTAATGGTATTCTATATTTGTTTGGAACATATTTTACTTTATTAGAATCTTTGCTGTTGGACAAATTAGCATTCGAATTTTAGGAGCCTTATTTAAAGGACTCATCTTCTTTTGTGAAGTGGAGTTGATGATTGAACAAGAAAACAGGCGTTTAAGATTGAAATCTCTTTTATTTTCTCTTGGTACGCTTTCCTATATAAAAAATCCAAAACCCAAACGTTCAAATATCCAAATTCGAATACTTCCTGATGTATGTCAATAACTAAATATTCAGAACCGTTCACAAAATATCTCCTAAACGAGTCTGTATATAAGATTGCTAAAAAAATGTTCACCACAATACACGACTCAAATTTGGTGCTCTACATCAATATATCGATTTTGAGACGTACTAGGCATGAAAAGACAAATGAATTAGACGAGTAACACCATCTAACCAATAGGAAGACTAACCAAATGCCTATTGTTTAACTAAAATTCACAGGTTCGCTCTCACAAAAAGAGCTACAAGGACTGTAACAGTTGAACTTTAACCTTCTTTGGGTTAACGAAGCCTGCAGAGAATACACTATTTTTTGTACCTGTGCAATAGGTACAAATTTGTGTCGGCTGTAGAACAAGTAAAATAAAATTGGCACGACTCTCATTTAACTTTATGAGCATCCTATACAAATCGCGAAAAAAATCGGTGAATACACTAATTTATCAGATCAATGAAGAAAATGATTGAGAACTGATACTTGACCAGAATCTCCGTTTAGAAAGAAAACTTCCAAGGGTGCATAAGATGATGAAGAAGATGGCTTTTCAGAGGTAAATCTGTAAGTTGGTTGTAATATTTTACTGCCCTTGGGACATGGAATTGTAAGAAGTCGAGGTCCTGTCCTCATCTGCCAGACCTACATGAATAGAACTTAACTTCCCATCAGTCCAAGTGAAGAATACGAAAAACATATGATCAATCAAAGAAGCGAATCAGTTGGCGTTTGGGAGTTATGTCGGGTGGTAGAGAATTATGTTGATATTAACATGGTCATTTCACATAAATAAGGCATGAAAAGAAAAAATAAAAAACAAGTGATTGTCAAACTCTGTAAAACAAATGGCTGTGCAGCAAATGTACACGTCATGAGACAGGGTATATCACTGCCTGCAAGAATTTCATGTGTATTGACAGAGGTGGGAAGAAAATAGGGGGGGTTAAAAGCTATTTTGTGAAGATTAAATTACAAAAGTTACCCCTGACGTTTTGCACAAAAACAACAATTAGTATTCGGAATAATAAATAATCTTCTCAGGTATCAAAACACTGCCCTGAGGGCAACATGTATAAAGAAAATAAATATAATTGGACTGCTTGCAATTTACCAATACAGACGGGCTTATCCGTAAAATGTATTATGTAATTACCTCTAGTATGACACGCCAGATGACATTCAACTACATTGCAAGTAGAGGCATGAGGGATGATAAGAAAAGCCAAGTGGATGCTGGCATTCAAAAGAAAAATACCTCAACAATTTCTTTTCGAGGTGCATGGATGGCTAGGCAGAGACAATAATCACTTTTGGAAAGTTCGTTATGAAGAGAAGAAGCTGCTTTATCTTTACCAGCAAGCATCTCCACGAATAAGCAGCTCGCCTCACGATATCCCTACAGAATAAGTCAAATTTAGAAAACAGCTAAATACTGTGAGCAATTGGTAGCATGTCCAGATTAAAAATCCAGTGCTTTATAATCTGAAACTTGAGAAAATACTTCCTGAAGCTGGGTATCAAATGTCAAGTGCCTAAAATCTGAAAATATTCGTGCACATAATAATATTATTATATGGTACCTTCCATAGACGCACAACAACTAGTGCCTGTGTGTCTAAGAGCAAAATACGACCAAGTGAATCAGTTATTGCAGCCAAAGTACCACTTGGTGACAGCGTAAGCTTCTCGCCCTTCCTTGGATTATCCTGCAAACAAGTCAGAGGAGAGGCTGCCACAAAGTACATAATATTATTAAAAATTCAAGGCAAGACGTGTCATATAAATTACATACATCCAACGAACACAATGAAGGTAGTGATTAAAAGAAATAGTCAAAGATTACAAGAAAATTTCTTACCACGAGCAAATGGTTGTGTTTTAGCCTCTGGCTTCCTTTTGGGCTTTTGTTCACTCCGCCAAATCATTTTTGAAAACGAAGCTATTGTAGAAACGGTTGCAGGCACAATTTTTGACAAGATAGCTCCCACTAAAGATCTGCTCTTATCAACCGAAAGTCTAGACGAAAGAAAACCAGTTATACAATATAAATTCAAATAACAAGGCACTTTCAACTTAAAATAAGGATAGAGGCAAGCTTTAAAAGAGTACAGACAACAAGTACTACTACAATTCGGAAACCCACTAACCTAAATGCTGATATCACGGCATCATCTCCAATGGTGACTGCACAATAGTAACGCTGGCTTGACTGCCCAACAATAAAATCAGCTGAATTCAAATACCAGAATAAATTCAGAAAGTTTTTCAAAATTCATGGAGTAAATCAATACAAAAATAAAGAGCACAAGCAATAATCCACACAATCTCAACCTAATTCCGTGATAAATTGTTGTTTATCTTTTTGGGGCTTCATGTGGATTAGCATTGGGTGGGAATTTTTTTTTCCTCAATCACCTACCAAACACTACTTTTGCACTTCCAATGCATTTCTCTACTGATAAACACATTTTTAAAATGATGTTCCCTTCACCAATGACTAACCAAAAAAGCAATAGCATAAATGGAGTTGAATCTGACAATTACCTGAATCTCCATTAAAGGTGGGGGCATAACGCCTGTTATAGCAGCATCAGCACACAGACCGTACTTGCTAACATTCCATATCTGGTAAGGGAGGCTTGCAGAAGAATTTCCATTGTCATCCGAGAAACTATCATCAAAATCCTGATCCCAAACCTGAGAATTTGTTTCTCGAAACCACCGTTGCAGCAGATTCTGCATTGACCAACAATTGTAGAGCAGAGAGAACTCAACAGACAAACAAACATGAAAAATCCCATGCAAATAGTAACTGCAAGTCATGAATCCAATATCAGTTGTAAAGCTTTCAACACGTGCAATGAAAAAAAATCCACCAAGAGAATGAATGTTCAACCACTTATTTTTTGAAGGCAAACACCACAAAATCCGGATACCTTAACATCAGATCCATCAAAACGGGCAACTACACCAGGCATTACAACGCAAACCTCTTCTGAAGAGGTATCCTGTGTTAGATCTTGTTTGACCCCACGCACCCTTAACTTAAGTATCTTTCCAGGGTTTACAATCTGCAAAATAAAATTGAATACGTTGCTGATCACGTAATGAATCGAAGCTTAACTATTGATAATTTCTCTTCTTACCAGCCAAATGACAAATAGACCTTAAATAGAAAATACGTAAGCTCAGCCATATCGTCTAATATAATGTTGGACACGCATATCACAAAATCAATTTCAAGAAATAACAAAGTCATAGAATTGCCATACCAAGTCACAAACAAAAGGTTGTATTAGCTAATATAAATCATAAAATCAGCCAATTGCCAAGATTAAACATTAAAATTCCCGAGCCCAAATGGGACATCCATGCTCAATCTGCCCAAATGACCACTATCTTATTTCCTATTTTTCCTGCAAAGGCACATATATAACTCGATAGCATTCCACAAAAGCTTTTTTTTTTTTCAAGTTATCCTACTGATAAACTGTTGAGCATTTGAAGATCACCCCACCTGTCTGTGAATGACACGGCCGTGGGTGGAAAAGATCATAAGGTAGCCACAAGAGGTGCCGGCGGCAAGGACTCTGATGTCATCATCGAAGACGAGCCACTCGACGGCCGAGATATACTCGCCTTCAATGGGGGAGAGATCGGGTCGGATCTTGACGGCTCGGTGGTTTTCCGGATCGGGACGCCCGTTGATCGGCTGGGACCAGTTGAGGATGAGGATCAAGGACCGGTTGGCAAGCGCAAGCGAGTGGGTATCGAGGGAGACGAGGAGGTTAGGGTTATTCTCCAGCCAACCTTCTTTTCCGGCACCGAAATCGGATAAATCTTGGCCAGCTATACAACCGAGCTCCGTCGTGTGATTGCGGCGAGACATCGGAAAGTGATTCAGGGCATATTCGATTATCGGAATTCCGGTGGCTTTTTATGGCGCACTAATTTCGAACAATTTGGGTAAAACTGAGATTTGTTTTCTTTGGAAAAATAGTTCTGCTGCAAGTTTACTCATACTTTTGGCATCCCAATTTTAAAATACATTAATTAATTAATGAGTAAGGTTATAAATACATAACTAGTACTGACCCGTGCGATGCACGGGGTGGTAGATCGTTCTAAAATTTTATAATATTAACATTAAACTTATTGCATTTTATAGCTATGTAACAAATATAAAATGGAAAACAACAAATTTAAATCTACATAAATTAGTAAACACTTCTTTGTACACAATGTTTTGGGTCTAATTTGGTGTCAAGTCATTGTCATCACAGACTAAAATCTGAAACCCACTCCGATTGGTGACACGGGAGGCAACAACATATAATTGTCCATGGCTGAACACCGGCTTCTTAAGAAATAAACCAACATGCGATAACGATTGTCCTTGGCTCTTGTTGATAATGGAAGATTATCGCCTCTGGAATTTTAAAGGAATTCTTACATCGGAAGGAGTTATAGTCATTCTAGGAATCAACACCTTCTCACCTTCGTGATCCACAGTCAGTATCATAGACTCAAGAACAAGAGCGGATAATTTTGTCACAACCAACTGTGTCCCGTTACATAAACCCATAGAATGATTCATATTCCGCAATAACATGACGGGGGTTTCAATCTTCAAATGTAACTGATGATTTAGAATTCCAGAACATTTGATGCTATTCAAGAACTCGGGCGTATGGATATCAGAAAGAAATCATTATTAGAGTCCGACTTGATGTACTCGACAACATCAACCTTCAATGACGTTTAGTAACAGTTGATTCAATGCAAATATCAAATTCATAGTACCTAGTCAAAATAACAGAATTGCAAAATTATTTTCAATTTATTTGTATAATTGATAATTTCAAAAGTACATAATTATTACACAACATTAATAAAAATAATTCAGTAATTCAAATTTTATCATATATTAATGCAACTAATGCTAAATATTATTAAATGAAAATAATACAGTAATTTTATTAAATTATACACATTTCATATATTATTACTATTACAGAAAAAAAAATTATTTATAATTCGAATGTTTTAGAAATTTAAATTTTGAATCTAAACAATATTCAACATATTATAAATTATACAAACTATCCAATTTTTTTTGAAATATTAGGATAATGAGTCAAAACACAAAATTGTAGTAAAATATTAACCCAATAAAATAAATAAAGCAACCGAATTAATAAAAAGGTTGGGCTGCTTCATCAAATTGATGATAAAGGCCCGATATCTGTAGCCCAATCTATATATATTGGAGAAGAGGACCTAACATTTTTTTTTAAGAAATAATCGGGGTTTAAAAAAAAGGCCCAAAATGTATAAACACAAAAAATCGGACGGTCAGTATTGTTACACATATAACGATTAAACGGTTGTAATTTGTTTACAAAGGGTATAAAAGAAAAAAAAATAAGGGTTTCCATTTCATTTCACCACACCGATCGCCGTCATTCTTCCCTTTTCTCTCTCACTGCTCGCGTTTTGTGTGCGATTTCAAAAAATATATATGAAAAAACCCACAAAAAATAGCAGAGCTAAGGCTTCTTATTACTATTTTTTACTATTTTCGTTTTGGGATCACGAAATCGATTGCCGACTACACAAAGGTTTGTATTTTTGTTTTTTATTTTTTGTTCAATTGATCATTTTTATAGATATTCTAAGCACCTTTTCAAATCTGTTTAAAATTATAATTATTTTACTTTTTATTTAATCCGGGTTCATACTTTGTGATGTCTCAGTGTTTGTTCTTTGACAGGATGCAAAATCTAATTATTTTTTTTTCTTTATGCTATGAGCACTGGACTTCGATTAGAAGAGGCATTTGACGTGCAAAACGGAAAGCCGGCGTCTGTCGTTATGAGGTAGAATAATTTTTTATTTATTAAGTTCGAAATCCAAATAAAGATAACAATTTATTGTTGAAATGAAAGGGCATACACAAATCCGGAGTTATAGAATCCGTCCGGTTCAACTCCAAGCTATGGAGAAAGAAGTCAATCGCCGTCCACTAAAGGTATGTATATCTGGTTTGCGTTAATTACAACTTATAACTAATTTTTATTGTATTTAGTAAAGAAAGAACATTTTTTTAGACATCAAAGATGCGCAAGAATTATCGAGAGTGAAGTTGTGTTGGTAAATAAAATTGATTATTTTCTTTTAACATGCAGTTCATAAAACGACAAACTTTCGATATTCAGGCAAGATAATATATGATCCTTAATCGAGCCGAACAAAATATAAAACTACAGCTATACAAATTGCACGGGTAAACTTCTTCCTATACATATTTCCAGTACAATTTTGCTTACATTGATAACGTCCGATATAAAACACTAATAGCTCAATTAACTCTTATTTTGGTTGTAATAACATATTTATTCTATTTATCTGTAAAACATGAAGGTTCAAAAATACAAGAATTATCAAACAAAAGCATGAAACACATAAACTTTCCACAGTTTTGTTATGCCAATATGATCTGAGAACATGTATGTTATTCAAAATTCATAAATAATTGCAGCAATAAACTAAGGTATGATGTACAAAAATAACCATATGTTAGTTAAGCAAGTAATACAAACAATATTAAATTATTTACCTTGGAATATGTTTTCTTCATAGGGTTTTTTGCTCCTTTTTCTTGGATCCATTATGTGTTGAAGTGATCGTATCTGATTGCAGCAAAGTCTCTAGCAAATTGCATATTAAATAATGATTAGTTTGGTATAGTTCTAAATCTTACATAAATTTAGAATATTAACATATGGTAAACTACTGAAAGATTCGTAAACAAATTATAAAGTGATTTTTTCTATTTTGCAATTAATAAATTTAGAATATTAAGATATGGTACCGATTATATTGCTATGAAAATTCAATTATTTATTTATTTTCGTAATTAATAAGTACTATTTTAAATATTAAAATATTTTATCTAATGTGCAGAATATTTCAATTGCCTATTTAACAATTTCTTATATAAATGTCATCATAACTATTATATAATAACAAACATTCAGTAAAACAAAATAATTTAAAATATTGATGTAGAGTTTGTCAAAATTGACCGATTTCAAGTGTATGAATTAGTTATCGAAAACTACTTGTGTATTTTGTTGTCTATATAATTTAAATAATATCAAAGACTTCTTTTTAATAAATTTAATATTTTTAATATGATTTAACAATATATACAATAAATTGAGATATAACATAAAAATATTACCTCTTGATCATGAAACAGGATATGAAAACAGTTCAACCACTCCTGATCATAATGCGTTTCAATAAGTCGGACTACTCTCAACCGCAAAAATGGTATGTTGGCCCTATTGACGGAGAAGATTGTATCAAAGAATGGCTGCATTATATTCTGTGTGTATATTGAAATTTCTCTGTATTGTTTTCTCTGCACGTTGTGAAAGAGGTGATAAAAAAATGCTATGAATGAACACCCTTTTATACATACTTTTGATCTGCACAATTATCTTCACGTAAAATGTGGAAAGATTTTGTTAAGATAATATTCCTAAAATTGTTAACGATAAAGAAGGATTGATTTTGATAAGATATTAAATTGATTTTGATAAGGATGTAACACTCGCACCTTATTAGGAATTTTAGTTGATTTTTTCACGTAAAATAATGGAGTCACACTTTCAAATTGAAGGGTTTTTAAATATGGAATCACAATTGCAAATTGTTTGTTTTTTAAAGCGGCGCGTGATGCTAAATATAAGGAATGACAAATTGACTCAGCCGCAAAATAAGGAATGAGAATTTCAAATTGCACGGTTCTTAAAAGATTGCCAACAGATTTTCGTACTAAATGGTAACAACCAGTTTTTGGAATGAAGAAAATTATGGATTGGTTAACGAAAATCCAAAAATCTCTTTGTCATATCAAGAGAAAGATAAATACTTTTTGGAAATTGATAACGAAAATTATGGATTAATTAACGAAAATCCGGAAATCTTTTTGACATATCAAGAGAGGATAAATAATTTTCGGATTTAAATAGGTTACCACAAATGGTAAGTCAAAGTATTTGTTGACCAGTTTTTTAAAAGTTTCTACAAATGATTTTTTTACCTCCCTCTTTCAATTATTATAGATATAGATTTTAAAAATTTTAATCGTGATTTTAGTTTATATTTCATATAAATACAAACATATATAGGTTGAATTTCCCGTCAATCTTGGAGATTGAATATTTTAAATGATATTCTAGAACATCTTTTTATGTTA
>CACSLK010003174.1:3576352-3591546 GCA_902706635.1 Striga hermonthica
AAAAAAAAAAAAAAATAAAAAAAATAAAATAAAATTGAATGATTATAAATCTGGAAACAATTCAAAAAAAATAAAAATAAATAAATAAATAAATAAAGTTGAATGATTATAAATCTGGAAACAGTTCTTTAATAGGTATTTTGTGGAAGCTAAAATTTCAAAGGCTAGTCGGATTTGTGGGCATCACAGGAGGCCCACTCTTGATGAAGACCACTATTTTGCTGACAACATATATATGAAGTGGCCAATTTTTGTTTGGCCTTAATCAACTAATTTGGTTCCATTAACCATAACCTAATCTCCTAATTAATCACTTTTTATGTAATTTAATAGTGAGAATAGTTACATACACGTCATAGGAAAAATTGCACCATTGGTCCACTAACTTTCACCTAGTTGCAATTTCGTCCTTTATTTGTTTCCGGTTTATAAATGGTACACTAACTTTTTTTTTTGGCAGCATTGGTCCAAAATCACATTCCGGTGACCATTTTGCTGATGTGGCTCCCGGAGCAGCTGATGTGGCGCTTAGTCATCCCGGAATTCCTCGTCACCTCCTGACGTGTCATGAGCTGGGCCCAGTCATTTTGACACCTTGCAAAATTAATATTAAAAAATAAAAAAAATAAAAAAAATAAAAAATCCACATGTACTGAACATGTGGATAATTCATTAAACAAAATAAAAAAAAAAGAAATAGATTTGGGGATAAAAATTGAAATCAGAACGAACAAACTTCATTTTCCGTAAAAAAACCCTAGCATCAGAGAATGAGAAGAAAGTTGCCTGTTCGTTCCATTTTTGTCGTGTTTTCCTCGTTTATTTTGCATTTATTTTTTCCCATTCTAGGTTATTTTCTTTGGTTCTTGGTCCATTTTGTGTCGTGTCGTGTGTTTTCTTTATTTTGCTCGTTTTTGGTTCTTTTTGTTTCTTTTTTCTCGGTTTTCTGTGTTTTCCTTGGTGGTGGCAATATGCAGGTTAGGTGGTTCGGTAAGCAGCCGTGAGGTGATCGTTGTCCAAGAGTTGGAATCGAGTTGAGAAAGAAAAGTCGGAACTAAACCCCGAGTCCGGAGGAACGCGTGTCGAGCCGACGAAATTCTGTGCACAATTTCTTCGCCGCGGCCGCGGAAGAGGAAGTCGCGGCCGCGAAGAGTGCAGATCTCAGACTCAGCGTACAGAGGCGGAAACTCGCGGCCGCGGATCATGTCGCGGCCGCGGTGAAGGAAGTCGCACAGTTTTCTTCACCGCGGCCGCGGAGGAGGAAGTCGCGGCCGCGGAGAGGTCGAGAGCAACGAAACAACGTACAGAGGCAAAAACTCGCGGCCGCGGGACATGTCGCGGCCGCGGACCGTCCCTTCACCGCGGCCGCGGGACATGTCGCGGCCGCGGAACGCGCGAATTCAGATTTTAAAACATCAGATTTTATTTTGAAGAAGGTATTCGTTTTTGGATCTAGTATTTGAACTCTCTAGGGATTTTCACCCATAAACTCAGATTTTCTCTTGTTTTTGATCTGGTGATTCGATCTTGGAGAGAAAAACTCCGAGATTCGACTTTTGGATTCGGTTTGCTCTTGTTTTCGACATTGGATTATTCAATCGTAAGCTTTCATTTGGTTTTATTATTGATTGAATGGCTTTGATTATTATGTTTGTTGATGTTGAATGCATGATGAGTAGCTAAATCCATTAGCTAGGGTTAGGGGAAGATCATTCCGGTTCGATTTTGTTCTTATGCATGATAATTGCTCAATCCTCTCGAGTTGTGCTTAGCCTAGGGTTTTGATGTTTGATCACCATCTTAATCTAATTAATCGATTTTATAACTGAAAAGGGAGAATTCGTTCGATCTAGGCTCGTTAGGAGTAAGCTTGTTCGTAATAGTATTGCTTATGTGTTGATTGTCTCAAGAATTACTCGTTTATGTCTATCCTCTTGTTACGAAAAGTTATTGAGGATAGATCTCTAGATAAATAGTTTTGTGAGGCCTTTAACCGAGCTTTTGTTTGCTCGTTGAGTGCATTGAGAACCGGAATTGATTGACCTCGATACCCTAGCTCCTTTATAATTATTTGAGTTTGAACTTGTGATTCCTAGTTTTGTCTAGTTTTTCCATATACTTGCTTTTCAATTCATAGTTGATAATATTAAACCAAATCAATCGTATTAGAGTGTTTAGGACTTTTTCATTATTTCGTGTGATTGAATATTCGCATAGAATAATCCGCCTAACCTTCCTCGTGATACGACCCAGTGTCGAATCTTTGGATTCTACTCCGGTTAAAAATATTTACAACAAATTGGCGCTGTTGCCGGGGAAGGTTTAGGTTTATTTTGTGCGCCTATTCATCTTGTTTTTAGTGTTTCTCTTATTTCTTGTGATTTCTCTTGTTTCAGTGTTTCTCTTGTTTTCTTTTTTGTTGTTAGATATTAGTCCTTGTTTAATTTTGCTTTTATTTTGTTTTTTATCATTGGTGCTCGTAACTCTTGTTGGTTTAGTGTATGCGTACCAGAAGTGGACGCAAATTGTTATCCCCGATCAACAAGTCAGTTAGCGAGAGCCTGAGAGAGCTGTTAGACGAGCTTACACTGGAATCCGAAGAAAGAGACCAGCACTCTCCAGAATCGTCAGAAGGCAGCAACGTCAACATGGGTGACCAACAGGAACAAGCTCCTCGTAACACTCTCCGAACCTTAGTCCAGCCGATTATCGGGCCTGTCACTTCGTGCATCCGTTTGCCGGATCAAGCACGAAATTATGAGCTGAAGATGATTCACTATAACCAGCTGCCGGCATTCCATGGGCTCCCGAGTGAAGATCCACTTAACTTCATCCGGGAGTTCTACAATGTGCTCAACACCTTTCCTCTCAACGGGCTGAACGAGGATCAATTGAAGATGAGGTGCTTCCCCGAGACGTTGAAAGACCGGGCCAAGGCCTGGTTCATGACACTTGCACCAGCATCTCTGACCACCTGGACTGAAGTCTACACGAAGTTCATTGGGAGGTACTACTCCCACCAAAAGACTCAGGAGCTCCGGTCACAGATTGTCTCATTTGCCCAACTACCGAGTGAACCCCTTCACGAAGCCTGGGAGCGATTTAAGGATCTCCAGCGGCAGTGCCCTCACCATAATCTTTCGCCAGGACTGTTGATGAATTGTTTCTACGACTCCCTCAATCAGAATTTGCAATATATGGTTGATAATGCTGCGGGGGGAGACATTGGTGCGAAGACTGCCGAAGAAATGTATGAGATTTTTGAGACGATGAGTGCCAACTCGTCTCAGAAGAGTAGTCGAGGGAAGAGAGCGGTGGTGAATGAGGCATCTCCGAGGCAAGACATGATGGCTCATCAGATAGCTGAGCTTACGGAGCAAATGAGGCTAATGAATGCTAGGACAATGCAGCCAGCCCAGACCATGGAAGTGGATACATGCGGGGCGTGTGGAGCCCAAGGGCACCGGTCAGAGGTGTGACCGTCGACATTCGATCAGGACCTTAGAGAGCAATACGACGATATCAACGCTCTCCAAGGATATCAGAACCGGCAGACAAACGACCCCTTCTCCAACACTTACAATCCCGGGTGGAGAAACCACCCACACTTCTCGTGGTCCAACAACAACAACACCCTCCAGCCACCTCGCCCAAACTTCAACCAGCAGTAATCCCGTCCAAACTTCGTGCAACAATAACCTCGTCCCAATTTCATCCCTCGTCCCAACTACCAACAACAGCAGCAACCGCAACAACAAGCCCAAGAGTCCGGTTCGAGCTCATCGAACCAAGATGACAAGCTGGACAAGATCCTTCAGTTCATCACCAACCAGGACTCATCCACTAAGCGTCTTGAGACGCAAGTGGGCCAACTTGCCACGAGAGTTGGGAATATGGAGGCCGAGTCCGACAAAGGAAAACTTTCGAGCCAGCCTGAGCAAGCCAAGGCAATAACAGTGTTGAGAAGCGGGAAAGAAGTGGACAACAAAGTGAGAATGCCCGATCCTAATGGCCCCAAATCAACCGACCAACCCAAAGATCCCGAGGAGAGTACGAAGAGCACAGAAACCGACTCGGGAAAACCAACAGAGAGTCCTCTGCTTCACAAGTCTCCAAATCCTTACAAGCCACGCATCCATTTTCCGAGTAGACTCTAAGACGAGAAGCAATAGCAACAGTTCCGAGATCTCTACAACATGCTCTCAAAGGTCAATGTCAACTTACCTTTCCTAGACGTGATGAAGAACATGCCTTCTTACGTGAAGTTCTTCAAAGATTTGGTCACGAAGAAGAGGAAGTTCGGAGATGGGGAGAAGGTGGTGGTTTATGAGGCAGCGAGTGCCATGCAACATGATCTTCCAAAGAAGGAACGAGACCTCGGAGGCTTTGTGATAAAGAATACTCTGGGGAATGGAAAAGAGGCTTCGGGGATGCTCGACCTCGGAGCGGGAATCAATCTTATGCCGTTTCTATCTTCCAGCGGCTCGGTCTAGGAGATTTGAGACCAACCCGTATGTGCCTACAACTCGCAGACCGTTCGATCAGATACCCCAAGGGGGTAGTTGAGGATTTACTTGTTCGTGTTGGGAGACTCATTGTCCCGGTAGACTTTGTGGTACTAGATGTGGGGGACGTTCAAGAGAATGGGAAGGATCACACCATCCTTCTTGGGAGACCATTCATGGCCACTACCAACACACTCATTGACGTGAGGAATGAGACGTTAAACATGACAGTCCTAGGTGAATCCGTGTCCATTTCCGTCCGAGAAGCCACCTCGGCACCCTCGGTGAACTTTGTGGAAGAGTGTACTTTTCTAGATGTGAGTGACCCATTCGTGGAAGAGGTTGCCGTTCGAGATTTGGAAGAGAGATTGATGCCCAAACTTCAAGAAGAGGAAGGCCCGGTTATTGAGTTGTTGGAAGTTGAAGAGCCGAGATCGATAACCCCACCAGCACTAGAGTTAAAAGAGTTGCCTCTTCACCTCAAGTATGTCTTTCTGGATGATGAGAAGAAAAAGTCGGTGATAATCTTTGCTGAGCTCAACCGGGAAGAAGAGAAGGAGCTGATTGAGGTACTAAAGAAGAACCAGAAGGCCATCGGTTGGAGCCTTGGTGACATAAAGAGGATCAGCCCTTCTACTTGCATGCATCGAATTGTTTTGGAGGAAGGAGCCAAGCCATTTCGGGATAGCCAGCGGCGGTTAAACCCGAACATGATGGAGGTAGTAAAGAAGGAGGTGCTGAAATTTTACTCCGAGGGCCTCATTTATCCGGTGGAAGATAGTGAGTGGGTCAGCCCCATTCATGTGGTGCCGAAGAAAGGGGGCATCACGGTGATTGAAATGAGAAGAAAGAGATGGTCCCCACCCGTATCACTGTCGGGTGGGGAATGTGCATTGATTACCGGCGACTCAATGCCGTGACCAAGAAGGACCACTTTCCGTTGCCGTTCATTGACCAAATTCTCGACCGACTCTCCGGCCACCAGTTCTATTGCTTCCTCGACGGACTCTCAGGCTACTACCAAGTGGCCATAGCTCCGGAGGATCAACCCAAGACGACCTTCACGTGCCCATTCGGCACATTTGCCTTCAGACGTATGCCCTTCGGCCTGTGCAATGCACCCGGGACCTTCCAACGGTGCATGTTCTCTATCTTTTCTGATGTGCTCGAGGACTGCTTACAGGTATTTATGGATGACTTTTCAATTTTTGGTACTTCATTTTCTAATTGTCTCCATAATTTATCTCGTGTTCTTGAAAGATGCATTGAGTCGAACTTGACTTTGAGTTGGGTGAAGAGTCACTTTATGGTGACTAGTGGTGTTGTGCTAGGTCATGTGGTGTCTAGTCGGGGGATTGAAGTTGACAAAGCTAAAATTGATGTTATTGAAAAACTTCCCCCGCCTGTGAATGTAAAAGGTGTTCGAAGCTTTTTGGGTCATGCTGGCTTCTATAGAAGATTTATTAAGGACTTTTCAAAAATAAGTCAGCCTTTGTGTCACTTGCTTGCTAATGATGTGCCTTTCATATTTGATGATGCATGTTTAGAGGCTTTTGATAAATTGAAGAATAAGCTTCTGACTGCTCCTATTGTGATTGCACCTGATTGGTCTTTACCTTTCGAAATTATGTGCGATGCATCAAACCTTGCTGTGGGGGCCGTTTTGGGTCAGCGAGTTGATAAATTGCTTCGTGTGATTTATTATGCTAGTTTGACTCTCAATGGTGCCCAATTGAATTATACTACCGCTGAGAAAGAACTTTTGGCTGTTGTGTTTACTCTTGAAAAATTTAGGTCTTATATCTTAGGGTCTAAAGTTATTGTGCATTCAGACCATTCAGCCCTTAGGTATCTTTTGAGTAAAACTCAATCGAAACCTAGGCTTATTCGGTGGATTCTTCTTTTACAAGAGTTTGATGTAGAGATTAGAGATAGAAAAGGGTTTGAAAATGTTGTTGCTGATCACTTGTCTCGTATTGTCCCTTCTGAACCTTCTCTTGCATTGCATGAACATGCTGGTATAAATGATGACTTCCCATATGAGCATGCGAGTGAAGTGTCTAGTGTCCCTTGGTATGCTGATATTGTCAACTATTTGTCAGATGGTGTCTTGTTGGCTAACCTCTCTTTCCAAGAGAGGAAACGTTTTGTGTTGATGTGTAGGAGTTACTTTTTTGGGATGACCCACTCCTTTTCAAGGTGGGAAAGGATGAGATCCTTCGAGGTGTGTGCCCGAGGACGAAGAAGCAGATGTTCTCGCTTTTTGCCACGAGTTCAATTGTGGAGGACATTTTGGAGGTCGAAAGACCGCCTTTAAAGTCCTCCAATCAGGTTTGTTTTGGCCAACATTCTTTAGAGACGCTCATAGCTTTTGTAAATCCTGTGATCGATGCCAAAGACTTGGGAACATTGGTCCTAGGAATGAAATGCCCCTTGTGAATAATCTACAGGTTGAAATTTTTGATGTTTGGGGCATTGATTTCATGGGACCGTTCCCCAAATCTTTTGGCTTCGAATATATCCTCCTTGCTGTAGATTACGTGTCCAAGTGGGTCGAGGCTATCCCCACACAGACATGTGATGCTAATGTGGTTATTAAATTTTTGCGAGGAAATATCTTGAGCAAGTTTGGATTTCCACGTGCCATTGTGAGCGATGGAGGCAAACACTTCTGCAACCGGATTTTCGAAAAATTGATGAAGAAATACGGAATTTCGCATAAAGTGGCTACCCCATACCATCCGCAGACGTCGGGGCAAGCAGAAACGAGCAACAAGCAGATTATGACTATTCTTGAGAAGACGGTGATTTCGTCTAGGAAGGATTGGCCGAGCAGGCTCGATGATGCACTCTGGGCCCAAAGGACGGCATACAAGGGAGTATTGGGGATGAGCCCGTTCCGGCTAGTCTACGGGAAATCATGCCATTTGCAAGTTGAGATCGAACACAAGGCATTCTGGGCAATCAATAAGATGAATTTCGATCTTGATGCTGCCGGACGAGAAAGGATGCTGCAACTCTCGGAATAGAAGAATGGAGAAACGAAGCCTACGAGAATTCCAAAATCTACAAGGAGAAGACAAAAAGGCTTCATGATGCCACTCTTGTTCGAAAGAACCTCGAGCCCGGGATGAAGGTACTTCTTGTTAATTCTCGCCTTCGTCTTTTTCCCAGAAAACTCAAGTCCTGTTGGAGTGGGCCGTATATTGTTGATGAAGTGTTGTCATTTGGAGTTGTCCATTTGCGTAATCCGGCATACAACGATTTATTCTTGATTAACGGGCAGAGAGTGAAACCATATTATGATGGCGAGTTTGGAAAGAGGCATGTCGAGACCGTCAGTCTCGGCGACCCTATTTATGCGTGATTGAGAAATTATGCCGAGCTCCCGGCATTAAACCGAGTATCCTTTGTACTGCTGTGTATTCATTTTATTATCTTCTATTTTTTTTTTGCTGGCCGCGGCCGCGGGCTTTCCTTAGCCGCGGCCGCGGCGATCATTTTGCAGGTCATAGATATCTGACTTCAGAGCCAAAATTCCGCGGCCGCGGGATAAAGTCGCGGCCGCGGAGTCAAGTCGCGGCCGCAGAGCATTTCTTCGCCGCGGCCGCGGCGAGTAAAATCGGGCAAACACAGCAGCGACTTCAGAGCTGAAATTATGCGGCCGCGGGATAAAGTCGCGGACGCGGCGAACAAAATAAGTCGCGGCGTTGGATTTCTCGCGGCCGCGGGACTCACGATTTAAAGAGGCATATGAGCAGTTTTGGGACATTCTCCTCTTGCACAAACACTCATCTTCCACCGACGATTTCTCTCCCCATCCTAGATCATCGAATTCACTCTCAAAACCTTGCAACATCTCAAAGAATTCATCCTCCCAAATTCATTTCCTCATCACGGAATCTACACGAGCAAGAAGTGGTGCGAATTCGGGGCTTACGTTCGGGAACCCTAAGCCAATTTCCACCTCCGTACTTCCAACCGGAACTCTCTCCGACCGACGACTCTTACCGGAATCATGTCCGTCACCTCCAATCCCCTGTGCCTAATTCAACTTGGGCCCGTCACTCTAACAATCATCCTCTACGGTTCATCCACAAATTCGGGTACTCAAGTTTCGGGTAATTAAGTTTTTTCTCGTTGAGTTGAGGAGGTTCAATATCGTATATTTTGATCGTTGAAGTGGTGAATTTGCTGAACTAAGTCGTGGTTGGGTTCTATTGCCTTCATTATCAAGTGAACATCAACCTCAAATTCTCGCTCGCAAGGTGTTCGATAAATTGCCCGAACAAAATTCGACTTCTTTTGCAATGGGCAAAAAGAAGGCCACTCAAGCTGAACCGGCTATAAAGCGTAAAGCGACCGAATCCTCCTCACGACAAGCTCATTTGGACGATGATCTCTCGGACCAATTCGGTTCCCCTTTCCCGATTTATTCCCGGAAGGAAGGAGAGACGTACTCCCGCCTCTCGCAAAAAGAGGTGGTGCGGCCTAAGGCGGTGGACTGGAATCTTTTGAATGACTTAGGCATTCTTGAGGACGTGATGAAGTACCTCAAAGTTCTCAACCTTACCGAGTATGCCAAGATCGAAGAGCCGTCGTATCGAGGCCTAATGCTTGAGTTTTTTAGCTCATTTGTACTCGCCGATGGGAACGAGTACTTTACTTGTCGATTTTGGGGGAAGGAGTACACGGTGGACAACGCGGTTATGAAGAGAGTGTGTGGCTTCAACTTCTCCGGGACGAGACACAAGTCCCTTGATTTCGACGCTCATAAGTGTTGGGCCGAACTTTCCCCGCACACGAAGTGGGATTCCGCCGGCATGCCCAACGGCCTAATCGAGGACTTAGCCACCGCGGTCGTGCACAAGTTCATTTGTTACAATATTTCTGGGAAGAAGGAAGCGAATAAAGTGAGCGAGATCGAACTTTTCCTTCTCTGGGCGATGCGAGCCGGCGTGCCGGTGTGCTCTATGACCTTCTTCCAGAACTCCTTGGAGGATATCGCACTCAGTCAGCGTGGGACACCGGCACTTGGACATTTCGTTAACGCGCTGGCCAAGCATTTCAACGTTGATCTGCAGGACTACAGACTTGACTGGTCCAAAGACAAGTCAGAGATGCGTTGCATCGCTGGAACTGGCACTCAAACTAGATCGCTGACAGAAGGTTCTGAAAGAAATGCCACTCTTTCTTCCGTTCGAGAGACGTAGGACCTTTCGCTCCTCCTGCCCGATTTTCAGGGAGCGTTGAAGAAGGCTAAAGGCAAAACTAGCCCGGTGGGAAAGATTGACGTTCAGAATATGGAAGGTGTCAATCAAGCCTTCTCAGATGAGGCAATGGGTACTTTCTTATTATTCAGAGAGATTTGTTGGAACCCGCGTAAACGATAGCAGATCACAGTCGAGCCTAGGCAACAAGCGAGTTAAGGGCTTCAAGAGGTACCAGCATTAGTCAACTACTATCTTATTCTTATTGAACTAGCAGGAAATGAGCACGAGCTCAAGTCGTCCGACCTCATCAAAAGTCGGACCACCCCTCAAGAGTACACGAAGCGCAAGGCCTACACGACCTACTTCAGGAAGCTCCAGCAGCTCTAGCAGAGCGCGTCAAACCCGGACCAGGCAGGGCCGTCTCGACAGCAGACGGGAGGCGACGAGCATGACCAGATGCACATCGATCACGACCTTTTCGTCCACCCTCCACCCGTGTGGACACCGACCCCGAACCCACATCCAGAGGTCCCTCCTCAGCAGCCACCGGAATGGTGGACCGCCTTCCAGACGCAGTACACGGCTGATATCCGTTCCATCCACGACCGCTTTGATGCCCAGGACTCCCGACTGGACAGTTTCGAGAGCCGTCATGCCACCCAGTGGACCGGCTGAGAGACCCAACAAGCGGCACAGTGGACCGGCTGGGAAACCCAACAGAAGACCCAGTGGGATCATTGGGAGACCCAACAGCAGACCCACTGGACTCAGATGGACACGCATTTTGATGGCTTCAGTGATCATCTCCGGTCGATCCGAGAGCGGCAGGATCAGCAGGATGCGAGATTAAACAGCTGGGATCAGCGGTTCACCCAGTGGGATACCCAGTGGGGCTCGGGACCCAGTCAGCCCTACCCACCACCGCCACCACCGAACGCACAGTGACTTGTCACTGTGCTTAGTATGTTTTCTTTTCCCTTTTATCTTTTATTTTTGTACAGTTTGCTCTTTTCGTGTCGGTTAACTATATGGTCTACTCTCTTTCACTGCGAATCGACAATGGGCACATTGTCTGATTTTAAGTGTGGGGGAGTTTTACGTGCTTGCGTGACTATGTGGTAAACTTGTCTAGTTTTTCTTTTTAGGGTTAATTTTATTTCTTTCTCTTGTTGGTGGACTAGTCTAGTTTAGGTTTATGTGTTTTTTGAGTTAGACATTGGTGAATATCGAGACTGGTTTATGATTGTTTAATGACGTTGAGAAGTTGTGATGATGATCTTGAGTGGCATATTTTGATTTGTGGCTCGATTGCTTTGATTAGCACTCATATATATATATATATATATATATATATATACCCGGTGAGATTTGAGCCATTTTCATTTCTTGTGCGATATTGGTCTAAAGGTTGAATAAATCAGAACTTGCCTTGAGTCTGATGTGAAATAAGTTGATTGGATTTGTGATAGGTGAAAATGATAAAGACATTCTTTGCTATTTGTATATCCTTTTTCTTCTTTCGAAAATAATTTTCGCTACTCACCCCCTTTGAGCCTTACTTCTTATTTTCGTTGTTGACCCCGTGTTGATAATGTTTGGGAAGTGGATCGTGTTGAATATCGAAGTTCTGAGGGTGTTGATTATCAAAGTCAAAAAAAAAAACTAACGGATTATACTCTAATTGCTCCAACCGTTCAATTACCGGTCACGAGCAATGAGTACGGGAAACCGGTCCAGGAGACTCGGGCAGAAAATCCGATGGCTAAACCTAGATAAGATGTCCATAAGGTTTCAAAAAAAAAAAAAAGATAATAATTTGGAAGTGTGTTGGTTTTGGTGAAGGGTGGAGGACCGGTTAATACCGGCGGAGCTGTTGATTATGGTTGAAGTGATGAGTTGTGTTATATGCTATATTTGAGCCACTTGACCTATATTTATCTTACCCGACCCATTAAGCCTACATTACGTCCATAAATGCCCTTTTGTCGTGTTTTCCTCGTTTATTTTGCATTTATTTTTTCCCATTCTAGGTTATTTTCTTTGGTTCTTGGTCTATTTTGTGTCGTGTCGTGTGTTTTCTTTGTTTTGCTCGTTTTTGGTTCTTTTTGTTTCTTTTTTCTCGGTTTTCTGTGTTTTCCTTGGTGGTGGCAATATGCAGGTTAGGTGAGTTGGAATCGAGTTGAGAAAGAAAAGTCGGAACTAAACCCCGAGTCCGGAGGAACGCGTGTCGAGCCGACGAAATTTTGTGCACAATTTCTTCGCTGCGGCCGCGGAAGAGGAAGTTGCGGCCGCGAAGAGTGCTTATCTCAGACTCAGCGTACGGAGGCGGAAACTCGCGGCCGCGGATCATGTCGCGGCCGCGGTGAACAAATCGACCAAGGCGCCCAGTTTTCTTCACCGCGGCCGCGGAGGAGGAAGTTGCGACCGCGGAGAGGTCGAGAGCAACGAAACAACGTACAGAGGCAAAAACTCGCGGCCGCGGGATATGTCGCGGCCGCGGACCGTCCCTTTACCGCGGCCGCGGGACATGTCGCGGCCGCGGAACGCGCGAATTCAGATTTTAAAACATCAGATTTTATTTTGAAGAAGGTATTCGTTTTTGGATCTAGTTTTTGAACTCTCTAGGGATTTTCACCCATAAACTCAAATTTTCTCTTGTTTTTGATCTGGTGATTCGATCTTGGAGAGAAAAACTCCGAGATTCGACTTTTGGATTCGGTTTGCTCTTGTTTTCGACATTGGATTATTCAATCGTAAGCTTTCATTTGGTTTTATTATTGATTGAATGGCTTTGATTATTATGTTTGTTGATGTTGAATGCATGATGAGTAGCTAAATCCATTAGCTAGGGTTAGGGGAAGATCATTCCGGTTCAATTTTGTTCTTATGCATAATAATTGCTCAATCCTCTCGAGTTGTGCTTAGCCTAGGGTTTTGATGTTTGATCACCATCTTAATCTAATTAATCGATTTTATAACTGAAAAGGGAGAAGTCGTTCGATCTAGGCTCGTTAGGAGTAAGCTTGTTCGTAATAGTATTGCTTATGTGTTGATTGTCTCAAGAATTACTCGTTTATGTCTATCCTCTTGTTACGAAAAGTTATTGAGGATAGATCTCTAGATGAATAGTTTTGTGAGGCCTTTAACCGAGCTTTTGTTTGCTCGTTGAGTGCATTGAGAACCGGAATTGATTGACCCCGATACCCTAGCTCCTTTATAATTATTTGAGTTTGAACTTGTGATTCCTAGTTTTGTCTAGTTTTTCCAATTACTTGCTTTTCAATTCGTAGTTGATAATATTAAACCAAATCAATCGTATTAGAGTGTTTAGGACTTTTTCATTATTTCGTGTGATTGAATATTCACATAGAATAATCCGCCTAACCTTCCTCGTGATACGACCCGGTGTCGAATCTTTGGATTCTACTCCGGTTAAAAATATTTACAACACTGCCATATCCTTCCACATAAAATCGATCAAAGACCCTCTCACATAAAATTCATCAAACAGACGAAAGCTTCCATATTCCTTCAATCAGGAATCGAAAATGGTGATGAAAAGAGATAAGAAACACTCCACCTTACCACCTCCTTTATATCGTGAGTTTTTTCTTTCTGTAATTTGAAATCACTACTGAATCGAGTTTCTGTATTTGTTTATATGTTTAATAATTTGCTGTTTCTTGGCCCACAGACCCGGATTCTAGTTCCCTTACTGTCGTGGTGCATCATGGAGGTGTCTTCCAGAACTATCCCACTTTAAGTTACATTGGGGGTTCAAGAACTGTTCTCGACTATGTGGAGAAGGTACACATGAACTTAAGCTTTACTACATTGGCAGATGAGATTATAGGTCCTGGAAAGAAAAAATTTCAGATTGATTTTTATGGTCGTCTGAGTCTTGTCTGCGATGATAGTGATCTTTTGGTGGGTTTTACGGCTGCATTGTCTTGTAGAGAATTGCATATTTATGTAGAAAACATTGTCAATGAAGTTGAAGAGTCTGTTGATAGTGAGTATTGTGTGGGGAGTGACTCTGAAAATGATGATGAGCTATTTGATCACCATGTTGATAATGTAACTTCAGTTAAGCATTCTGTTGATGAGCTATCTGGTGTGGGTATATCTGTTGAAAGACCAACAAAGGAAGATGTTAGGGATTTTGATATGGCTGGCTCATCTAGAGATTCTGATAGGGATTCTACTAATAGTGATGGGTTTCTGAGTTGTGAGGATGACATTGTGGATGACAAAGATGACTTTAATGAGCATAGGTTGTCTGATGATGAGGGAAATGGTGAATCAGCCCCTGTATTTAATGTTGCTCAGATTTATGATCCCACCTTCAAACATGGGATGTTGTTTAGCAGCAGAGCTGAATTCAAAAAAGCAGTTAATTCTTATGCTATTAAGATCAAAAGGACTCTGAAGTTTATTAAGAATGATAAGTACAGGGTTTATGTGAAATGTGGTTATGAAGATTGCCCTTGGATGATTAATTTGATTCAAGTGAAGGACTCAACCTCATACAGGATTCACAAATTTCTTGATGACCACAATTGTCCTCCTACATTTGATGTAAAAAATGTGAAAGCACCTTGGCTGACATGTAGATATCTTGATGATTTCAAGACTGACCCAAACAGAAAAGTGAAGCCATGGAGGAGGGAAATAGTTCACAAGCTTGGTTGCCATGTTTCTAAGTTTCAGGCTTATAGGGCTAGAAGAAAGGCATTAAAGATTGTGGAAGGGTGCCCTGACTATCAATTCACCAAAATGTGGGATTACAGAGAAGAACTTCTTAGATCAAATCCTGGTTCTACTGTTATTTTGGGTACTGATGATGCTGAAAATGGTGAGAAGAGGTTCAATAGATTCTATGTTTTCTTCAGTGCACTTAAGAAAGGCTTTAAAGCAGGTTGTAGGCCAATCATAGAAGTTGATGGTTGTTTCTTAAAATGGCCTCATAAGGGAATTTTACTCACAGCTGTTGGTGTGGATCCAAACAATAATCACTACCCTCTGGCATATGCCATTGTGTCTTCAGAAAATGGGGAGACTTGGGAGTGGTTTTTGATTCTCTTGAAGAATGACCTAGAAATACAAAACCAGCAAGATTGGACCTTTATTTCAGACAAGCAGAAAGGCCTAACCCAAGCTTTCAGATCTGTTCTTCCTGATTGTCACCACAGATTTTGTGTGAGACATCTCCATAACAACTTTCAGAATGCTGGTTTTAGAGGTCTAGAGTACAAGAAGGCTCTTTGGAAATGTGCATTGGCAACTACTTGTTGACGAGCGTTTTCGGTCAACGGTTAAAAATAAAGAATGTCGAAAGTAAGATTGAAAATGAAAGAATGGTTCGGTTTAATCACGATTTTATTAAACGATCACGAGGTCGGCCTCTCGTACGAGGTCGGCACTTGCGATATACTTACAGTTCTTACAACAAGTTTTTTACAATTTCGAGAGAGAG
>CACSLK010003174.1:3601466-3624317 GCA_902706635.1 Striga hermonthica
GGAGTTAAAAGGAAGTTGTTTATGGGGGTAGGGAGTTAGAAGGAAAAAAAATTGAAGAGGGACTGAGCAGGAATTCAGATTTGGGTTTAGGGATTTTTAGAGAACTTTCCCCTAAATTATTTCGATCAATTATAGTTCTTAATTAAGTGTTAATTTGGTGCACAAATCCATATGTAACTTTCTTTTTAATAATGTATCACTTTTATTCTGTCCCCCTTAAGGAACTTTAGGTAAAATTAATGTCATAAACGTTGAACAGCACATCGAAATCGGTAAAACAATTGTGTGTTTTGTGACTTTTCATGAAAAATGAAGAAACACATGCACGTATAAAATAGTGCAATTTATGGGGACGACTACAATCTCGTAACGATATGGTTTCGTTAATTTATTTTAGATTGTTGGATACTCACAATTATTACTGGCTTTTAGATACATGAGAGTGCACACATTGTTGTATACTCACAATTATTACTGGCTTTTATATACACGAAAGTTGTATATTAACTGCACACATTGTTGTAACCTGATTGGTTGAAACAATAAAGGAACTACCCCGTTACGTGACTTTAGTACTTTCCGCAATTTAGACCTTTTCAGGGTGTAATTGTATATCAATTGTACAGTAAATATCCCAATCAAAATTCAAATTTAACTCAACTCCACTATCCCCAATAATATTATCAATATAATTAAATAATATTAAACAATCATTATTACACATCACATAAACTTTAATTCACTATTAATCAACTCACATAATTTTAATTAACCATCACTTCTAATCATTTTCACCTACTTTTACATCAAATTAACTTTAATTATTTTAAGTTAAATATTATTTTAATATATCCACTAACAACTAACCATACTATTTTTTTTCAAATTTAACTATAATTAAAAAAAATAATTTTTTATTAGTTGAATTCATATCCAATCACCTTGTATCTCAAATCAAGCAAGTGGACACTAAAAAATAATGTCGTAATATCAAATGTCAACGAAAAATATATTCTTTTTACATGATAACGATATATTAATAAACAAAACAATTACATACTGGAAAGAGTTAAAACAAATGAATGAAATAGCCAAAATAATTGAATATATGAGAACTGCTAAGTATGAAAGATATTTTTGGCATAAGTTCAAAAATAAGAATATTTGAAGTCGTGTTCCTACAAGCACAAGGATTGTATAAAAGGGAAGTTCGTATATTTATATATACTCGTGCTCGGTTTGCTTTAATTAATTTGTCAAATTACTTGTGCTTATTATGGACATATTTTGTAGGATCTTGTGAAGGGAGGCGGGGTTGAAGTGATAAGCATGCATGGAAAAGATATCAAAGAAGATTAAGGTCAATATTCACTTTCCATGTTACTTCATTGCATTTTGGAAAGAGGATCAATGGATTCGCAGAAAGAAGGAAAGAACTTGCGCTGGAAGTTCACGCCTAAGAGCATCTCCAATGGTCAAATGTTGCTGTGGTAAATTGCATTCCACATCAACACATTTAATAAATTCACCATTTTTTCATCTTCAATGTAGAACTAGTACAACACCCGTGTATTACACGGGTGTTTGCTAATTTTTTTCTTAAAATCTAAAATTAATGAGAAAAAGTAGTTTGAAAATTTAAATGCCTTTTATAAGAATATATATATTATTATATATTTATTATGACACTTTTTATTTGTGCGACTTACTTGTCTTATATTATACTAATTTTTTTTACAAAGTATAACTACATTATATATAAATATATCAATTGAGAAATAATTTTATTTTTTTAATGAATTTTAATAATAGAATAATTTTATTTTTCTAATGAATTTTAATAAATATTATTATTTTTTATTATTATAAAGATAAATATAATTTATTTATTTCATATATACAATATGGATGTCAAATCGAAGATCATCAAAAGATGATTAATTTGATATATTATATATGTAAATTCGATAAGAAATACAAAAGTTATCAACTTTTAAAATACATTTATAATTCAATAGCTTATTGAAGGAAACAAATCAAAATTCAGGGATATATTAGTCACTTAGTGCCTCACTATGTAAAATTACAAAAAATTAAAAGGTTATATTAGTACAAGTGATATTAAAATACTTAAGTTAGCTAAATAATATTTATAGAATACCCAAACTTAGATTATTAATTATTAATATATCATATTATTTGTCCAAACCTAATTACGAAGTATGATTCTTTGCCAAATAGGATTCCGAAGCACCAGAAGTAGCCACGTAGACTCGGCGCATTCGGGAATTATATATAGGGAGGTTTATTTTGTTTTAGAAAAAAAAGATTTAATAAATATTCAATCGCACTGTCGGGTCGGGCCACGCATAGATCCGAATGGCCCATGCCGCCTTTCATAGCCACAATTTGACAAAGGATTTACAAGCACGCACTCTATCCCCCTTACGTTGAACAGATAAAAAATCATCAGAATCAGTTGTCTGGTATCGTATTGTGAAGCTTTAGGCACTGTATAGGCGAAAATCACACTCTGAAACCCTAATTGCTAATACCAGTACAGCTTGACCTTTGCCCCTTCTTCTTCTTCTTCTTCTTCTTCTTCTTTTGGTTTCTTCTTAACAGTTGTTCTTCAAGTTAGATAATTTTTGTTTTCAGTCGCTCGACCAGACTGTATTATTTTCAGGGAATCGCGTGCCGATAATCTGATTCCGTTCGTGGCGTCGTGTTGAAGAATCGGACTCGAAATTGTATTCTGGGTTGAAATTCCTGTGTATTGGACTGCCGATTTTAATTTTCAGCCGACGTTTGGAGATTATTGAGGTCTCTGGTTGTGAAAATTTTTTGTCCTTTTCACTTTGTAAAAACCGTTTTGTTTCAAAAGATTGCGTGTTGACTTGAGGTGTAGAAATCTGGTCCGGATGATGTCTGTTGAGAGATCGTTTGAAGCATGGGAGGAGGTGCAGCGGCACGGGCAGGACCTGGCCGATAAGCTTGCTCAGGGCTTCACGGGCTTAATCCAATCTCATATTACTCCACCATCTTTCCAATGGCCAAACCCTCCCACGCCCAAGCTGTTTGAAGTCGGGTTCCCAGTGCAGAAATTTATGAAAGGGGATTTTGGGCTGTCGGTGGATAATTCGGCTATTAATGGGGTGACTGCTATTTTTGATATTGGGAACAAATTAGGACAGGCTGGGGTAGAGTTTGGATCTTCTTTGAATGGTGTGGTTCATCAGTTTTTTAGGCGGTTGCCCGTGCCTTTCCATCATGATGAGAGTGCTGGGATGTCTCTAGGTGTGGAAGGTCAAGGCCCGAGGACTAATCTGGGTATAACCCTGCAGGAGGATTTAGGATCACTTGCAGAGAGATTTAAGGATTATGGGTTCTCTGAAAATAGTGCTGTAATTGTGGAGGGCTCGGAAGAGGATGAGACCGAGACCTTTGGTGTTAATGCGAAGGCATTGAAACATTTGGGTCATTCAAAGGTACATATCTGATACTTATGGCCTTGATCTATTAATAGACATTTCGTAAATATAGTTTTGGGACAATCATTTTTTAACTTACTAGAGATACATTAACTGACGATGCTAGAGGTTTCGGGATTCATTTTTTCGAGGTAGGCGTTAGTATGTGTATTTACTGTTGGAGTTAGGTTTGTGCTTAAGCTATCATCACTAGTCTAATGTAAGATACGTGGAGATGTAAGCTCTATCCTCAGATCACATCTTGATGCTCTTATTGTGAATGATTTTATATCCTTGGTCGTTGGCATCTTTGGTGATTCTGAGGACTCATGTGAGTTGCGGATTGATATATGAACTATTTTGATATATCGTGCATCATTCACTAAATTGCGGTTCTTAGGTTAGTGTATGATAGAGTAGGTAACATTAGGTGCCTGAAGGTTTGTTTCATATGAGCTAGAGGATGGTATGTACGAATTATTAACTGATAGAGATTGGTGTGTGTCTCAGCATAGGAAATTTGTCACAGTTATTTACATCACAAACTGTGCTGATACATAACAAAATTGTGCATATCAATTTGTGTGTTACTCATGCCTTCTTTTCTAAATCACCACTTTCCATTTTCTCCAAGTGCAGGGTACTATCAATGTTACTGCAACCTATGACAGTAGAACGAGCAATGTTGAAAGTTCTCTTGTTGCAAAGGGAGATTTATGGAGAGTTGAGGCATCACAAGGAAGCTCGACATCTAGAAATGAGAACTCGTCCCTTTTCCTTGTCCAGCTTGGGCCTGTACTGTTTGTTCGTGATTCCACTCTTCTCCTGCCGGTCCATTTGTCAAAGCAACACCTGCTGTGGTATGGATATGATAGGAAGGTATCACCCAACCCATTGAGTTGTAAAATTCTACGGCATCTAATAGATCATTGAGCTGCAATTCTCTTTGTGAGCAGAACTCTAAAATTAGTTTTTTTTTTTTTTTTTTTGGGAATGTGTTGGATATAATAATTATTTTAGTCTCAGGCGCTCCATCATTGTGACTTGCAAAAACTTCATATGATGTTTAGAACAAAATGTAAATACTGGTCAATACATGTGACTGCTAAGTTACAATATTTTGAAATACATTTGCTTTCCCATATAAGAAGTAAACAAGTATTGTGCTAGAAATGAGATATGTTGACAAACAAGTCCTATATCTCTTGTTTAGTACTTGAAGTATGCGAGTATTGAGTAGACCAACCAACACAGGGGAATGAGATACATGATGTACAGGAGAGTAATTATTTTGTACTTAGTTTTTCCAGAGAGACATATACTGAAAATTCATATGATTTTTAAATGTCCAAAAAACGCCAAGAAAATTGCACTAGGATCAGTAGTGATTGTGGTCGATCAGAATTATAATTACTATAATTTGATGTAGAAATTTAATAATTTGCTCTGCAGCTCTGGGCTGCTTGGAAGTTAATGAGAATCCAATATATGATACCTGACAACAATCTTTTTAAAATGACAGATAATATATGGAGGTATTTTTTAGACAGATTATATATTAAGCTGTTTGTTGCCAAGAATCATATATTAGGTTTTATCCTCCTTGTTATTCTATTTGTTGCTTTTTAGTATTATTGGGCGTAGTCATTTTCTTGTTGGCACCTAATGTAAACTTAATGGTTCTGTCTGGAACACACACAGAATGGATTGCATTCTCTCTGTCCAGCCGTGTGGTCGAAGCACAGAAGGTGGCTATTGATGTCAATGATCTGCCTCAACCCTTTAGCTTGTGTAAGCTTGGCTACTCATTATACAACTGATCTCACTTTGTGTTGAAAAGTTTCTTTTGCAAGTCAATTATGGGCGTAATCTTCAAAATAAAGTGGAACTAGAATTTGAAACAGTGTTTAAGCACTCTTTATCTTAATTTGCCACACATCTCATCTTCCTCATTCATAATGTGTCAATTTTATTGGTTTCATCTCATGTGCATGTTAGTTGAGAACCTGGGAGATAAGGAAAAAAGAATTTTGGAAACTTTGTTCAGTTTATTAAAAGGTTCATATTCATTCTGAGCACAATTCTTCATGCCTGCCTTTATCTGACATGTTTGAACGATATAGAAAGAAAAATGTTTAATAACTGAACGTTTGTAAGTTATTTGTTATTGTCCTAAAGAGATGAGCATCTGCGAAGTTGACTTGATTGTACTTTATGATATCTATGAAGTTGGTACTTGGTAGATTTAGATGAGGAGTTCTGGGATGACCTCCTCCTAGCCATGGGGGTTATCCAATCACTTTCTTTGGTATCTCTGACTTGAGCCTTGACTGACTATATTTTGTTTCCTCATCTTTGTTGCTCAATCTTTTCATATATGAAAGTTTAATGGGCTTCCGTTTTCCTCTATGCAGTCTTTCATGGATTTGCAATTCCCAAATGGCCAAGTTACATATGTTTCTGGTGAAGGGTTATCCACTAGTGCCTTTCTGCCCGTCTGTGGAGGGCTGCTTCAAGCACAGGGCCAATATCCAGGAGATATGAAGTTCAGTTTCTCATGCAAGGTGCGATTAGAATTTCCCGGAAAATGTTACTGTAGGAGTTCATATACTTTGGCTAGTCCATATGTATAAATCTAAACCTGCTGCGTAGTATAGTCTGCTCGAATACTGATTTTCTTGTTGAACTTATGAAGAATAAGTGGGGAACACGCATAACACCGATGTTGCAGTGGCCTGACAAGTCATTTGCCTTGGGCCTGGAGCAGGCATTGGCTTGGAAGAGATCTGGTCTCCTGGTGAGGCCAACAGTCCAATTCAGGTACTTAGTGATTGATATACTTGAGACAACCTATATTAGAAGTCTGCATGAATAGTTCTTAACATGGTTCCTTTTACCAATTAGATCTCATTTGTTTTCTGCATTTCTGTTTGTAATAATTGGTCTTTCTGGAGCCATTTGAATTTAGACTGTCCTGTTGATTTAACAGAATACTTGTCATATGATTATTGGAATTCTCCGCTACAGCTGCCTTCAATTTGTATACTACTATCCTGAAAAACATGTTCTCCATTTCTCATGGTTCAGTTATGTATGTGTGTTTATTATTATCAGTTTATGCCCAACATTTGGTGGAAGCTGTCCTGGGCTACGGATGGAGCTTACCCATTCTCTGAAGGAGGAAGTGAATCTTATCTGTGGCTGTGCCTTTGTGACTCATCCTTCTGCATTTGCATCCGTATCAGTAAGCTAATCATTGCTGGGAAACTACTACTACTATATTATTAGTATTAACTTGGGCCATGTCCTTGAAAGGAAAAATAAAAAGCTGTTATTATTCTTTAGTATGAAATAAATTTGACGTTGAGAAACCAATGTGTTTCGACATGTCAAACTCCGAAAACTATTTTCTCCTTTGTAAAGGGTCTTGTATAACTTGGATTGTTGCAGGGGGAAAATCAGACTTGAGTGATTTTATCCCCATTTAACAATGAACCAACGACATGGTTACCATTCAATATGTTCTGGATCATATATACCACTCGTTTCTCATAAGCAACTTGCTAAAACTTTGGTATTTTAGAGTACTTCTTTTATAGCATATTCGTATGTGACCAAAACCTTTTGTCACCTGGGTTTTGAAGTGTTAAATTGGTTGGTGATAACTAAAGGGATATCAAGCAATTTCCAAGTATAGAATAGAGAGTAATTACTGCCCTCATCTCCTTTTTTTTCTGTTTTGATATTTTTTTCTCCCTTTTTCCGAACGCTGGATATAGGTTGGCAGGTCGAAGTGGAATGGAAATGTCGGCAGCACAGGTGTGGTCGTGAAAGTTGAAACTCCTCTTGGCAACTATGGCAGGCCTTCCTTTTCTGTTCAGTTGAATAGTGGTATTGAGTTTTAATTTCTTCCTTTTTTTTTTTCATTGGTATTTCTCTTTTGAATGATGAAGGGCGAGGTGAGGATGGACTGCATGTGTAATTAACATGTATATATGTACTTCAGTGTAATTTTGTTCATTATAGCACTCGGACGTGAAGCTTACTCTACTGTAATTAGCCGCGCTTGTCGTTTTGTACAAAAAATGTGTCCATCGACTGTGCACATAATTTCTCGTCGGAAAATGTGTAATGTATGTTTATCTTAAATGCCTTTCTACAGAAATTGGGAAGTTATTTTTATGATTTTTTTTATTTTATTTCATAATTGAAATAATGTTTTTGGTTAGCTTGGACAAAAGTGTTTAAAAACTTTGGAATGGATTTTCCTTCAGCATCTAAAGATTATTTTCAGTAACTCATTTTTCTTTCGCTAGAAGTAAGTTTCTTGTCTGCGGTGTCAACTTACTGCACTGAAAATAGGTAACTAAAATAGGGAGATGTTACGGTCTCGTTATGGTACTATTCCGTCGAGGTTTGTAACCGTTAGATCAACTATTCCCGATAGTTATATGATGATCGAAACAAATCCCACTAAAATAAAATGGCATTTAAAAGAAATTGTAGAGTGTAGACCATGGATTGTGTGCCCATCAGGATAATGGCCAATATCCCTTGATTGAATGTGGTCCTTCCTGATAAGTGATAACAACCATACATTAGTCATTGTCAATACACATACACCATCTCTGAGGATTTTTTTTTTTTCTTTTTTTTTTATTTTTTTTTGAAATGTGTGTTATCCTGCAAGAATTTGTTATCCTCAGCCTCTGACAAACACCATTAATCAGATTTAGGATTGTAAATTTCGGAGAATTCGATGCTGCATTCACTACTCCCACATGCTTTTTCACCCTTGATTTGCACACACTCACACACACACCCGTGTGGGTGTGTGTGAAACACCAATGTAGCATTACATCTTTAACAGAACTTAATGCAAATGTCTATTAAGATACAGAAAACAACATTTACTGTCCATGAATGATTCTGCTTGTGTTCCTCAACTGGACAAACTTCTGTTCAGCATCCCAAGAACAAAAAAAAAAAGATGGAAACCCAATTCAAAATCATTTTTTTTATTCCCTATAAAAATGTGCCACTCACCAGTATCCCTCAAATTTCTTACTAAGGAAATCCAATTTTCTTCCATTTTTTTTTTTTATAATTCATATCAAAATAACCTAATGATTTGATCAAAGCCCTTTTGCTACTTTCATCAATGGATGGCCCAAGAAGTAGTAGTACTCATGAAAATGGTGAGAGCATGGAGATTTTGTCAAATGATGATCACCTCAACTTTCTCGGGTCGACCCACGATGATCCGTTGGGCCCGCTCGGTTTTCCCGCCAACTTTACAACCCGAGCTCTACTTCTTGGAGCCGAAAAGCTGCTAATGACCCGAAAACCCGTCCCATTACCGACCCATTCCAACTTCGAGCCTCAAACTGATCACGACGAACTGCATGGAAATCTCATTAACGGTAAAATCCAAGGTAAATACACGACAAAACAAGACCGGAAGATAAAAAGATTCGAAGAATGTAAGACTAATTCATTTCATGCAACTTCACGTTTTCGTAACGAGTTCGAAAGCTATAATAATGGTAACAACAACGACGAGCTTCCATTTAGTTTCACAGCTTTCGCGGCTGTACTGTTTCTTAAGCTAGCTAGCTTTCAAATAAGCCTACTCTTAAGGTTCTTTGATTTCCCCATTTGGTTCTTCAACTTGTTCTTAATGCTTGTGATGTTCCCCTTTGAAATTCTAACACATTTGAGAGGACACTTGAAGAAAAAGTTGATGATTGCATGCCACGCTTCGTACATGAGGCTTAAGTCGCATACTTCTTTTTTGAGACTCGCCGTACGATTTGGAAAGGCCTTTCTCTATGGGGCCTATGTGTTTTTCGTGCTAGTCGGGTTGCTTGTGTCCGGTTTTGTAATCAGTGGCGTAGTTATGAGAAATTTGGTGCAAGAAAGAATTCACACAACCCAAACTCTGAACTTTGATTACACGAAGACGAGCCCAACTGCCGTCGTGCCTGTTGTCAGTGGAGTTTTGCCTTCCAAATTGAAGCTCACTGTTTTATTGACACTGCCAGAGTCCGAATACAATCGAAAACTTGGTGTTTTTCAGGTATATTGGTTGTTTTAGCATTTTTCTTGTTCTGTTTTCACATGATTATGATAAAGGGTATGTACTCTTGTTAGTTCTTTCTTTTTCTTTTTTTTTCTGATGTTAAGGTAAGAGTGGAAACTCTATCGAGCAATGGGAAAGTAGTTCATGGGATGAGTCACCCCACGATGTTACGTTTCAAGAGCCAATCTATACGTGCTGTCGAGACTTTGTTCAACAGCGCGCATTTAATAACCGGCTTGAAATCCGAGGTACAAAATCTGAAAATCGTGATGGGCGAATTTAACGAAGGGCATGGCGCAATGTCGAGTTTGAAAGTGATTATCGAGCATAGGGCCGAGTTTCAAGGTGGCGCCGGTGTGCCTCAGATATATGGCGGTTCTCTTGAAATCGAATCTGAGCTTCCGAAACTGAAGAGAGTTTTGTGGAATTGGAGACGAACGGCATTCGTTTGGGTCGGTTTCGGTTCGTTCTTGAGTGAGGTGATGGTTTTCTTGATCTTCTTTAGGACTGTTGTTTTACCTGGTGGCAGGACAAAGGCTATGGGCAGTAGCAAGAAATGTTTGTCTGATAAAATTGCATGGCAGAATATTGCAATTTGAGATAGGGATGTTGTTTTAATAAGGTTCTATCCTATGTGAGCTTAGGACAAATAATTTGTGACAACCATTTTTTTTTTTCACTTTCATGTGTTGATGCCTATGAATAAATAATTATGTTTTATTTATTTATTTATTTATTTTTATTTTTTATATTTGTACTACACGTATAACATTAAAAGTTGTGTGTCTTACTTGTTAAAAAACAACTAATGTATATTGAAATAAATTAACAAAATTTGTAGAATCTAATTTGATAAAAAGCTGTATTTGTATACAAAATATTTTAGATATTATAATAGGACAATTTAATTTAATTTAGATGTTTATAGACATATTATTCATGAATGTTTTTCACAGTCCAAAATAATAGAACATTTTAGATATTTTTTCATGGGTTATATTTTTAATATTTTAGATAGACATTTTGTTTATGCGTATTAATATCATTTCCTTTGCACTATTCCTTTATCTGCAGTATAAAGTAATAAAGTATAATTAGTGGTTAGCATTAATAAATTTACGAGAAATTTATATTATTTTGTAATTTTACTTCCAACGATTGCATCTATCCGAGATGTTTTGGCTAATGAATATCCTGTTCATCCATCCGAGATGTTTTGGCTAATTCTATTTTATTATTAAGAGATAATTCAGTAACAAACATTGTATTTCATTATTAAATAATATTGAATATAGTATCGATTTGGCATTACCTCTATTTTATTATTAAAAAATGAGATAATTTAAAAAATAGTATCAATGATTATCTCTATTTTATTATTAAAAAATGAGATAATTCATTGAGAGTAACAAAAATTACTCCGAATAGTTATGTGTTCTTGTATTCTTGAGATGATTATTGTATTTTATTATTAATTATATATGAAATCAGATAAGACGGAGTTGTTTGAGTTATTATTAGTTTTTCTCGCATAGCTGAAAACAATATTCTTACATATCAATTTATCGTGTAACCGTTCATTTTTATGTGTCCATATTTCCTCTCACAAGCTAAGATAGTCCATTTTCTCACTTCACAATCATGCACTCTATTTTAATTCCTACATTAAGTTTGGATTGATTTTATCAACCATTGTCTATTAAGTTTATGGAAAAAGATTTGAATAAAACATATATCAAGTACTACTAATATAAATGAGGCCACCAGGCCAACTATCTTGTGAGTTAATGTAACTATTCTCAACATATTTAAATTACACAAAAAGTTATTAATAAAGAAGATTAGGTTATTAATCCTGTGATGCCTACAAATTCGACTAGCTTTTGAAATTTTAGCTTCCAGAAAATACCTATAAAGAAATATATATTACCAGATATATAATCATTCGATTTTTTTTTTTTTTTTTAATCCTAATATTGATTATCAATTTTGTTAATACTTTATCAATCTTGATTTGAAAATTCCTTAGGTTTACTTGCAATTTTGATCACATAAATACAAAATACTATCGTGTATATTAATTTTCTTTGGTACTTTAATGTTAAAATTTTCGCCATTTAAAATTATTTCCAACCATTATTTCAATTCACGTGTATACTTTACTCTATTATAGAGTGTGTGACATATATAGTAAAAATTAAAATTTTAACTTCAACAGTTGTTGCTACATTTATTACATAAGTATTCTATATTTTTTCTTATTATTTTGAATTAATTTTAGTGTTAAAAAATATAGTTTAATTATATATATTGTTTTGTATACATTTAATTATTTAATTTATCAATTTATAAAAGATAATTAGGTATAATGATATATGTAATTAAATTTATTAACACATTTTATTTAGTGATTACTAAAATATCAAACAAGATTGAAATGAAATTTCAATTAATTAATCTAAGCCCTATAACATATAGCATTCCTAAGTAAATATGACATCTAGCATACATTATTTAATTGGGGTGTACATATAGTAAAGTATTGCATACGTTATTTAATTGGGGTGTACATAATTTGTGACAACCATTTTTTTTTTAATTTTTTTTTTACTTTCATGTGTTGATGCCTATGAATTAATTAGAATAAAATTGGCTACCAAAATTATAGGAAAAAAAAAAAATCTTAAGGTGTTGGTGCTCCGGCGCCATTCCTCTCATTTTCAGTTAATAAAGTTTTGCCACATCACTTGATATCTTATTTATTTATTTAATTATTTATTTTTATTTGTATATTTTTAAATTTTAACATTAAAGTTGTGTATCTTAGTAAAAAACAACTAAAGTATATTGAAATAAATTAACAAATTTAATAGAATCTAATTTGATAAAAGTTGTATTTGTAAATAAAATATTTTAGATATTATAACAGGACAATTAAATTTAATTTGGATATTTATGGCCGTATTATACATGAATGTCTCAGAAAATATTAACTGATTTCACACATTTTTTCCAAAATAATAGAATATTTTAGATATTTTTTCATGTGTTATATTTTTAATACTTTAGATAGACATTTTGTTTATGCTTTTAGTATAAATAGGTAAATTGTATTACTTGTTAACTCATATCTTTATTATAAATACTAGTAATATTTCTACTTCTAGTTTATAAATATTATGTAATATCATTTACCCGGCATTGATTTATACTATTTATTTATCAACTGCAGTATAAAATATAATTAGTGGTTAGGATTAATAAATCTACGATAAATGTAAAGATGCATGCCATTTTCCGAATCTAGTATATCTAGTATCCGAGTATTCGAGCTGAGGTTTTGTCTTGATTAAAGGGGATAGTCATGTTCTTATTTATGTCCTCGTTTCTTTGTTTTAGTCATCTTGTCGGCATCCGCTATCCCATCTGATTATTTTGGTCATGAGTTTTGGTAGGGTTGAAAATCAGTTGACTGCTCGTGTATGTTACTTTACTTTCTGAGTTTTATTAATGCAATCTCGTTTTGAAAAAAAAAATAAAAAAAAAAAAATCTCAGGTTGGCTAATGATTATCTCTATTTTATTATTAAAAAATAAGATAATTCATTAAAAGTAACAAAAATACTCCTAAATACTAGTGTACTTTTTAGATGATTATTATATTTTATTATTAACTATATAAAATTAGATAATATGCTTTGACATTATCTCTATCTTATTATTAAAAAAATGAGATAATTCATTTGGAGTAACAAAATACTACCAATGATTATCCTTATTTTATTATTAAAAAAATGAGATTATTCATTTAGAGTAACCGAAATACCCCTGAGTTGCGTATTCTTGAGATAATTACTGAATTTTATTATTAATTATATAAAATCAGGTAATACAGATGTTTGAGTTATTATTAGTTTTTCTCGCTGAAAACAATATTCTTACATACTCTCTCTCTCTTTCAAATTATAAGTCGCTTTGACTTTTTCGGTACATCAATTTTGCTATGTATCTAGACATATTATTATCTAGATACATAGCAAAATAGATGAATCAAAAAAGTCAAAACTACTTATGGCATGATTGGTATAATGAAATAAAATTTCATAGGAATGGAATGAATTGAAGAATGGAATAATTATGGGAATGGAATGGAACAAATTTAGTCATTGATGCGTTTGATATGCAGAAGGAATAAAACCTGAATGGAATGACATTATGATTTTTTATTATAAAAATAAGTAAATGCTCTTTTAAAAAAATAATATATTTCTAATAAATTATATATAAATATTTTTTTAATAATATATAAAATAAAAAATATATTGTTTAATATAAAAATAATATATTGTAAAATTATATATAAAAAATAATATATTCTCAAAATTAATATATTTTAATATATAAAAAATAAAATATTTTTAATAATATATAAAAATAAAATGTAACATATTTATAATAATATATATATTTATTTTTAATTAAACAATAAATAAAATTAAGTTTTTAATTTTTTTATTTGAATTTTATTTTTAAAAATAATATATTTTTAGTAATATATAAAAATATAAAATAATAGATTTTTAACAATATATATTTTTATATTTTAATAAAGAAATAAATAAAAGTAAGTTTTTAATTTTTTTATTTGAATATTATTTTTTAAATAGTATATAAAAATATAAAGTAATATATATTTGATAATATATATTTTATTTTTTAATTAAGTAATAAATAAAAGTAATTTTTCAATTTTTTTATTTGAATTTTATTTCTTAAATAATATTATTAATAATTTATAAAAATAAAAAAGTAATATATTTTTAATAATATATATTTTTAATATATTTTAATATTATGTGTTGCAACACAAGAAATTAATAAAATCATTCCCAATGGAATTGGAATGAGTAATCCTATAGGTTATGAGAGGAATGAGTAATTCCATAATAATGGGAATAATGATTCCATAGTAATGGTCATTCCTTGTGAGCAAAACATACCAAGTATAAGAATGGGAATCACATAAGGAATGATTATTCCATTCATGGTCCATTTCCATATACTAATCATGCTCTTATAATTTGAAACGGAGGCCGAGAGGGTATCAATTTATCGTGTAACTCATCTATTTGTTCATTTTTCATGTGTCCATATTTCCTCTCACAAGCTAAGATAGTCCATTTTCTCATTTCACAATCATGCATTCTATTTTAATTCCTACATTAAGTTCATGGAAAATGATTTGAATAAAACATATCAAGTGCTAGATTCATACAAATGAGAGGCCACCAGACCCAACTATGTTGTGAGTTATGACGTGTATGTAACTATATCTCACTATTAAATTACATAAAAAGTGATTAATTAGGAGAAGATTAAATTAGTTGATTAAGGCCAAACAAAAATTGGCCACTTCATATATATGTTGTCAGCAAAATAGTGGTCTTCATCAAGAGTGGGCCTCCTGTGATGCCCACAAATCCGACTAGCCTTTGAAAGTTTAGCTTCCACAAAATACCTATAAAGAACTGTTTCCAGATTTATAATCATTCAATTTTATTTATTTATTTATTTATTTATTTATTTTTTTGGATTGTTATTCACTGCTCTCTATTACTACTCACCGGTCCCCCTCAATTACATTTTTGCCCTTCACTACTCTCTCTCTACTCTTTCTCTCTACTTTCTCGATTTTATGCGGCTGTTTTGACCGTCAAAAAAATTTGAAAAAATGTCAAAAAAATACCATGGCATCAGCAAGATATTGAAGATTAACCATGTATTTTTTTTACTTTATAAATAATTTTTTTTTTTTGTGCGTCCTATCGGCTTGGCCGGACGCGCATGGTGGCGTCCTACCGGCGAGGCCGGACACGCAAAAAAAAAATTAAAAATTATTTACAAAGTAAAAAAAAATACATGGTCAATCTTCAATGTCTTGTCGATGTGATGATATTTTTTTGGCATTTTTTTGAAATTTTTTTGACGGTTAAAAGAATTGTAGAAAATTAAGAGGGAAATAGTAGAGAGAGAAAGTAGAGAGAGAGAGTAGTTAAGGGCAAAAACGTCCAAGGAGCGGTGAATAGTAATGCCTTTTTTTTTTGTTAATCCTAATATTTTTTGGTTAATCTTAATATTGATTATCATTTATCAATTACGTTACCAATACTTTATCAATCTTGATTTGAAAACCCCTCAGGTTTTATATATTAATTTTCTTTGGTACTTTAATGTTAAAATTTTCGTGCATTTAAAATCATTTTCAACCATTATTTCAATTCAAGTGTATACTTGACTCTATTCTAGAGTGCGTGATATATTAAAATTAAAAATTTAACTTCAACCCTTGTTTTTTACATATATTACATATATATTCTATATTTTTCTTATTATTTTAAATCAATTTTAGTGTTAAAAATATAGTTTAATTATGTATACTGTTTTGTACACATTTAATTATTTAAATTATCAATTTATAATTTGTAAAATATAACTAGATATAATTATATATGTTATTTAATTTATTAAAACATTTTATTCAGTGATTTCTAAAATATCAAACAAGATTGAAATGAAATTTCAATTAATACGTTATTTAATTGGGGTCTGTAGAAAAGTAGTGCAATAGAAAACAAAAATAAAAATAAAGGAATTGAAAAATGTAAATAACGCCAAAAAAAAAAGGGTGAAACAAATCAGGAAATTTTGTATTATAAATTCCATATAATTTTTAGAAATTTGTATTATAAGAGAAATTAATTTTTATAAATTTGCATTATAAATTTTAAAATTTTTGTGTATATAAAAAAAAAGGGTTAAATTACAAAATTTTAGTCCTACTAAACTATGAAGATAGCAATCAAGGTACCATCGGAGTCACATATAGCATTCTTTAAGTAGTATTAAAAATTTATAATAAAACCAAAATTGCAATTTAGCATAAATAGAGTGTGAACAACAAGATAATGCAGTGTAAATCAAAAAACGACGAAACGCTACAGTCCCATTACGGACTTATTTCGTTATAGTTTGTAATCGGTAAATCATCATGTAATCGTAAAAAATAATTGATCTAACAATTACAAACCCCGACGAAATAATTCCGTAACGGGACTGTAGTTATCTCCCCCCAAAAAAAAACGTCCTTTTCAATTATTCCCGCTTTTCCTTCGCGTGTGGGCTTCCACAAATTTCACACTCTTAGCCTCAAAATTGAATATGGGCCAATACTTTTCACTCAATCACCTTTTTACTCAAATCTCATAATAATAAATAAACCCAATTTTCGCGTCAATTTTTCACTCACTCGAAAATGGGTTCAAATGCTTTTCGCGGTTCTCATCTCTTATTGGTCTCCTCCTTTCTTCTAATTTCCCTCTCACAGACACCATCAAAAGCCACCAGCAGCAGCTGTGACATTTTCAACGGCAGCTGGGTTTTTGACTATTCTACCCCTCCCCCTTACAATTCCGCCGCCTCCCAATGCCCTTTCGCCGACTCCGCCCTCGACTGTATCAAGAACGGCCGCCCCGACACGGCGTACCTCAGCTACAGCTGGCGGCCGGCCGGCTGCCACCTTCCACGGTAAGATGCTGCTGCCGCCTTTACTAATGAATTGTGTTTTGTCTTTGGGTGAGTGATTTCATGCAAGTAAGTGTGAATTTATTGCGCACGTCCAAAAATGGAAATTGGTTTTTCTTTTTCCTTTAGAATCTGATTTAGGATTCAAAAATGGCAGGTTTGATGGCAAGGGATTTCTGGGAAGGTACAGGGGCAAAAAGGTAATGTTCGTCGGGGACTCGCTGAGTAGCAGCCAGTGGCAGTCGCTAGCGTGCATGCTTCACGCGGCTGATCCGAACCAAAATTACACGATAACATCACGTGGCCGGATCACAACTCTCTTCTTCACTGTAAGCGCGTGTTGTTTTTACTGTTGTTTTCCCGTAAATACGAAAAAAAAAGGTAAAATTACTAAAGTTCGCGTGCTTATGAAGGCGTATGGGACGTCGATCATGTACATGAAGGACGGGTTCTTGGTGAGCCTTGTGAACCGGAAGCTATGGCTCGACTCGCTCAGTGGAAGTGAACTGTGGAGGGGTGTCGATTTGTTGGTCTTCAACAGTTACCATTGGTGGCTCCACACGGGACTCTACAAAACGTGAGTTAGCATTATCCAGTTTCCGATTTACTCCAGTTTCTTGATTTCTGTAAAGAACGGGGATATTTATTACTCGATTATTCGATTGTGTCGTGTTCTAGATGGGACGGTTACCAGATTGGTGACCGGACAGTGAGAGACATTGATATGGATGTAATGGAAGCATACAAGATAGCTCTGACTACTTGGGCTAACTGGGTAGACTCCAACATTGATCAGACCAAAACCTATGTCTTTTTCCAAGGAATTTCCATGGTGCATTACCAGTAAGTAAGCCAGTTTTCTATGTATCATCTCGTGGATAATGCAGAAAATTTTCGAACTTCGAGTTAGATTTGAAACACACATTGAAAGCAAAAGCGAACTGAGAAAATTCCACAAGTTACAGAGTGTTGATACCTAACCGTACGCCAACTTCATCAGCATTCCACCACATATATGTTGCTTTTGTTGTTTCGCTCGCCAGTCAAAACTATTTTATTCGTTATTTGTGTGTGGCAGTGGGGCAGAATGGGGCGAACCTGCGGTGCAAGATTGCAAGGGACAAACGAAACCTGTGGAGGGGTCGAATTATCCCGGCACGAGACCTCCAGGAGATGAAGTGGTGAAAAGCGTGCTGCACGCGATGAAAAGACCTGCATTTTTGCTCGACATAGTTTTGATGACTCAGCTGAGAAAAGACGGGCACCCATCGATATATGCCGGCGGAGGACAACTCGACTGCAGCCACTGGTGCCTTGCGGGTGTACCGGATACCTGGAATCAGCTCATGTATACAATTCTTCTACGGAATTGAAAAATGCGGTCCTTTTTAAGTGTATTATTGTGCGAGGAAAGGGAAACAACAAGGAACTTGTGTTTTTGGCATGAGATATAAATTTTGTTTTCAAGAATCATTGATGTTGATATCCCCAAATCTTCTTCCAAGTCATCAGGTGTAAAATTAACTGAATTTGAACTAGTTCTTGGAGAAAATGAACAATAGCATAAATAATAGGAAGCAAGATCCAGTTATCTTACAGTTGATCATATTGCAAAAATCATATTATGATTTGTATAAACCTCTTGAAAGTGCAAGCTATGAATGAGAAACAAATATCGAGAGGTATTTCTAATTTTTCTCGGGTAGTTAAGTCAAAACCTCGAAAGGTACATTAGATTTCACTATTGATATGCAGTTGCCAGGTGACTGCTAGCACAATTCAGTAATACTTTTTGACAGAGGGCCAGGCATATCTAGCAAAATCTTTATATCAAAATCAAAAGCATAGGGACTAACCGGGCTTCAAGAAAACAAAGAGCAAATAGAGCGAAAATAGACTGATAGAAAACGATCGAACATACAAACATTACAACATACAATTTAACAGAAGGAGCTTGACAGGAATCATAATTCTGACTCAAATTAAATGTCTTCAAAAAGTGGTGAATCAACTATTGATGTGTTTGAAGTTTTAGAATAGATAGTGAACGGCCGGAAACATATGAACAACTGTAGAAGTGGATGCTTAGCTGATTCCTGATTGAAACACATCAAAATCTCTATGTCTGCTTTTGTATCCTCTTGTCCCTTAAGGGCAACTCACTGGGTTTTTGGGCCTGATGAGGGTGGTCCGGGCCAGCATAAACCTTGAGATGGGTAAACAATGTCCTCCCGAGCTGCAATCAGTGGAAAAAATTGCTTAATCATAAAATCTCATTTAAGCGGGTAGAAAAAGGGTTCACTGTTCTTTACAATGTCCAGATTAACAAGAGATCAGATTTGTTCACAGTTAGCAGAAGAAACTCACCCGTCCTTTGGGAAGCATCCCACGAACTGCATGCTCGATAATTCTTTCAGGAATTCTCTTCTGGAGCTGATCAAAGGTTTCAACTTTCATCCCACCTGGTCTTCCCGAGTGCCTCCTATAGAGTTTCTGTATCCTCTTCTTTCCAGATACAGCAATCTTCTCAGCATTGACCTGTTTCAACACCACATAACCAAATTTCAATGCTGAAACTGTTCATTGTTCTGTAGAACTCAGGCTAAATCAAGATATGCTCCCAAATAATCAAGTAATAAAATTGGAGCAACATATTGAAAAAAACTCCCTTTCACTCTGATCAGGTTTTATAACATTTGCTAACATGCATTAGCAGAGCCCTTTTACATTCTCCGTATGCTTTTTATTTAAATTTAAAAGAAGAGGGGCATCATGGCATAAACCGAGTTAAACAAAAGATTTTCCGTGAGGCTTTTTGTTTTAAATTTCTTAAACCCATGAAATATCTGGGATAGCCCTATATTCCAGGGAGGTAAATGCCGATCAAGATACAGTGTAGTAAAAAGAAGTATGTCGATTTCTCATGTCACCATACCACAATAACAAATGCTCCCATGTCCACACTAGGAGTGAATGTTGCCAGATTCTTTCCCCTGATGTAAATAGCTATTGTCGAAGCCAGTCTTCCAAGAATCTTGTCAGTGGCATCCACTACATACCATTTCTTATCCTTACTAAGATGGTCTGCAGCTTTGGGATACCATGTTTTATTCCAAACATCCTGACATTTGAAGCATTCTAAATAAACTGCAAGATCTTAACTTAATTGCAAGGGGATAGATAAGCAACATATATATGAGAGTTTAAGCAAGTCAAAGACACATAAAAGAAGTACAAAAATGGACTGAACATAATTTGTGTCTGTCAGCCCAAACAGCTTTCGGGGGGAAACTTTGACAAGCCATAAATTAGAAACCACTAGGCTTCATCCTAAAGGAAGATAACCAAACAATTGCCACCCAATGTCGAAATTTGGCATACTGTACATGGCAATCAATCCCTTACAACCAATTTTAAAACCAAACAAATCAAGCGTATGGTCATTATAGCTCTTGCTCTTCAATAAATGTATCCCTTAGATATCTCTTATCACAAAATGAAGAATTTTTTTTTTTTTTTTGGTAAAATACACAGTTTAGGCTAAGTTCAGAGTGAAGTGCTTCTTTCTGTCACGACACTTTCGATGATATGCAACCAAAATCCTATGCTACCTGTACTCAAATATGGGTGGCGTATCGAGTGTGGAGATATGAGCATCCAACTCGTCAATAGTTTAGAAATCTTGAACATTTTAGGCTAAAATTTCACACCCGACACTCATACCCACACCAGTGTCGACACAACATGACACGGGTATTCTTCCTAAATAGAAGAGTCCGAGTAACATAGCCAAAATCGAAAATTCTACACAATCATTTCACCAGAAGGAGAAAAATTATTGCGCGGCTTATACACCAAATTCCCATACCTTTCGACACACCCCGCGAAGGAAAAACGTTGAATATTTGGTTATTTCTATGGAGTAGATTCGTTTAGCACCAACTAAAATCCCAATTTCCTTGCTCTTGGATCTTAATCTATGGTTATCATCCCAAAGTCTCCATCAAAATGGAATTTCCTTTGTCATCAAATGGAATATAGGATTATAAACCCATATCAGCAAAAATACCAACTCAATCACACTCCATCAAACTTTACCAACTTCAATAGAGGCACAAAAAGGAAAATAAACAAGCAACCCCTACAAGATTCTCAACATTCAAATTACAGAATAGCCGGTGGCTACTGGAATTGCACCAGAAACAAACTAGAACAAGAAAACCTGAACAACACCATTTTGGGCAAACAACAGTCACGAGCTTACAGGTCCGGTGAGGTCGTCAAACATCCATTGCTGTCCAGCTGGAACGAGGGCGGCTTTATCTTGACAGCAAATCTTGGACACCTTCAATTGGATGGGCGGTTTGGGTGAAGTGCTGTTGGCGAGTGAGAATCCGAGGAAAGGCGTTTTCTTGAGGGAGGAGGAGAAAGGCTTGTCGGAGGGCTTCGCGAGCAGAATCGAGGAAGAAATGGCGCAGTTTACCGCCATAGCCATGGATAAGAGTTGTACTCTTCTCCCACTCAGTTGCAGAACTTCGCAGCGAGAGGTTTGAAAGGGGATAAGACTTGGTGTTCTGTATCTGTTGTGTAGGTGTTTTAGTAGGCTTGATTTTGATTACTTTGCCACTTTTCGTTTTTTGAACTAAAATCGGAGTCCGGTAGAGCGCTTTTATTGTGGTAATTTTTAACTCCTCCAACACGCTCACTAACATTTTTTTTTTTTTCTTAATTTTTTTTTTCTTTTTGGTTGCAATTTGTTTATATTCAGTAATGTGAATCTTGGCATGAATAGTTCGAGTGGTGGGATCTAGCTTCCCAAATTCAAGTTTGATAGCTCGAAAAATGTGCATATTTTATATATTTAATAGTGTATTTTTATACATTAAATTTATTCGCACGTTTATATTTTTCGACTTATTCATTATTTGGATGAGATTCATACACATTGATACTTTATATTTATTTTCAGCTCATTGAAGTATTTTGTGGATCCAGAGCATTCAACGAGTGTTTGCGAGAGATTGGGCCCCAATACCAGATTATTTATGGCCCAAACACATGCTTAGAAGGAGTTTACAAAATTAAGCCCAATTACAGAGATGATCACGAAGCCACTTTGAATAATACAAGTGAGAGGAAATTGATTTATTTGTAGGAACTTGAATTTATGGGGCAAAGAAGGAAATGAAAGCGGAAACAATAATTAGTTAACTTGGAGTAGGACTCATTTGCTTGGCAATATATTTGGGACGTGAAAAAGCCGCCGGGACTTATTTTTGACTGGACATAAAAGAACTCACGAACAACTGCGAGGAGAAGAGAAATCACACGCGGAGGGAAGCCGCACCCACACACGAGGAAGATAGATTTTCTCTCTTTTATCTTTTTATTTATTTTATTAGTATGTTAAGTTAATAATTTTACTCAATTGCTATTTACCGCCCCCTTATTACTAGTCACCGCCCCCCCAATTACGAAAATACTCTTTACTATATTTCTTTTTTTTTCTCTCTCTAAACTCTCTATCTCTCTAAGACCGAAACTTCAACGACCCGTACGAGCGTCAAAAAAATTCCGAAAAAATGTCGAAAAAATCCTACGGTCTCGGCAAAAGCGTTCTTCGCTAAGAAGGTAATTTTTATTTTTTTTTATAATTTAAATAATTTTTAAAAAAAAAAAAATTCAAATCAGGACCCGCGTCCGGCCGGTCGGACCGGAC
>CACSLK010003174.1:3626026-3640237 GCA_902706635.1 Striga hermonthica
GATTTTTTCGGCCGGAAACAGCCGGGTCCGGACGTTTTTTCGGGCGGGACAAAAAAAACATACCTCAGAACTGCTTGACATCGTGCAAATGAGAAGGGCAAAATCGTCCAAGGGGGGCGGTGACTAGTAATAAGGGGGCGGTGAATAGTAATGCCCTAATTTTATCCAGTTTGAGGGGATGTTGAACCCTAACTTGAATTTGTCTATGAATTTAAGGATTTGAATATATTGTTGATTAATCGAGATGTCGTATTTATTATGTTGATGAGTTGATTCATGCTATGTATGTTAAATGTTTATGAACGATGGTGTTTGATTTAGTCTGACCAACTACGTTAAATATTCATAATTTAAGTGCTAGATATGAGACTTTAATCCGTAATTGTTATTGTCTTGTTTCATTAGTAGTAAACTAGGGGTCGTGCATCTCTAGGGTAGCATGAACATAAGTTAAATGGTCCGAGCTTGTGTGTCCATTGCTTAGACTCATCTATTTTCCTAGGAATTAATGCTGCTAGTGTATTAAATCTAGAGAGCTTATTCTAGGTTGTACACTAGTTAGGTTTAGTCGAAGAGCCTATTTCGATTAAATATTCGGTAAGGGAAAATTTGGTTAACAGAGCCTGTTGTCAGCTAGGGTCGGTAATTCATTAGCAATTTAAAGAAAGCGTCGAAATTAATTAGCGGCAGATTTAGATTGGGTGATAACTGAACCGAAAACTAGACTTTTCTTCTTTTATTTGATTTTTATTTTATTTTATTATTTTTAGTTTTATCAAAATCAATCCCCCATCTTTATTTGCTTTCTTAATTTAGTTCAATTAATACGAAATTATCACAATTTAGTTCCTGCTCCTCGTGGGATCGACCTTTACTCGCCGCTAGTACTAGTTAGTAGAGGTTTGTTAAGGAAACTTTATAAATTTAAATTTGCCGCGTCGCGCGGTCAAAGTCCGTATAATGATGGTGTTAATTTTGATATAGAGATTACAAACGGAAACAATGTTTACACGTTTTCAACTGATTATCAAAAGAAAAAGACTCGTAAGAGGAAGAATGGACACTCTTTTGAGCCGCTCTAAGACGTCATGAAGACTTTCTGTCAGATGACCATTGCTCGTCTAGGGGAGAACGAATACAACCTACCCAAAGATCGTAACGAGGTGTTAGTTGTGGTTGAAAAAATTCCATGATTGACCTTGTAAGAACAATTGTCCGTATCAAAGTTGCTTGTAAATAATGATTAGTTGGACCTTTTCTTTAGTCTAGGAAATCATGTTAAATGTGAGTACGTGTACAAAGTTAATGGGCTAATTTTGACTGTGGCATTGTACATTAAATGATATGCATCTTGTCTTTTTGTGGTCAATGTTGATCCGCGACTTTTGACCAATTTGCTTGGGATTTGAAAAGGCCAAAATGTTACCGTAAGATTTTCTTTTGAAATATGATAACTTTTATAGTGAATCCATATTTTTTTAACCATATATCTCGACAAGCTAACTATTAGATGGGCCAATTAATATTAACAACCATATCGATCAGCTCCAATCGATCTATGTTATCGATATCGACATTTCAATTGAAATATTAAGTTTTTTGTACAACTTCAACTTCAATCGATCTACGTTATCGATATCGAAATTTCAATTGAAATGTTAAGTTTTTTGTATAATTTCAGCTCCAATCGATCTACGTTATCGATATCGAAATTTCAATTGAAATGTTAAGTTATTTGTACAATTTCAGCTTCAATCGATCTAGGTTATCGATATCGAAATTTCAATTGAAATGTTATGTTTTTTGTACAATTTTGATATGGATTTGTTGGTTCGATGCGTGTGATATAGCCATATATGAAGAACTAAAAAAACACCACAAAGTACAAATAGGTCGAGGAAAGACCTAAAGACTGAGTATGCCGAGGAGAGACTTAAAACCAAGTAGTCGAGGAGAGACCCAAGGATGACATGTGGATGGGACTAATCTGAGCTATCTGGTTAAAAGTCACCGCGACCTATGAGTTATCAGGTAGGACAACTTATCAAAGTAAATATGGATTGATGAGTTATTAGGTTGACAAATGCCAGAAGAGTAACATGATAACCAATAAGACAAAGACCTAACCAAATCACCTAAATAGGCAGATAAAAAGGAATCTTGAGAGGATAAGAAAGAACCTGATGTTGACTCATGTATAATTAGGATAAGGATAAGGTTAAACCCCACGCAGTCGGGCAGGCTGACCGCGGGCAACTCGAGCAGACGAAATCGGGCAGGTTTTTACCTATAAAAGGGTAGTAAGGTACAACCATAAGGTTTCTTCCACATTTATACATTATATGCACTTAATTCTATAGATATATGGTTTTACTTTATTCCATGTGCTGACTTAAGCATCAGAGGCTCTACGCCAGAATCCCTTTCGATGTTGAGGTTTTACAGATCTATGCGCGACGGTTCAAACGTATCTAAGTCGGTCTCAACCGGTTCTACCTAGATCCAGGTAGCGACCCATAAGGTGTTTTAAACAATGTACCGTACAGTCCAGTAATGCTGGCAATATCGTATACCGATGATTTCGCCGGTATGATGATCTTGGAAATACCGTTTTTTTTTTATAAAATATCGGTTTCATTCTGATATGTTCAACTTTTATCCAAATGTACCGGCTAAAGTATAAGATATACCGGATTTTTTAAGTTATTTTTAATTTTATATTTTCAAACGTTCTTGTACATAAATTGAAAGTTATACACTTAATTTTAATATTTTTAAATTGCTATTACATTTTTAATCAATTTTAATATTAATGTGTAGACATCAAAATTTTTTAATATTTTATTAATTGATTTCTTTATTTATTTTTAGACATAAATATAAGATAAACAAGATAACATAATTAACAAAGTAATTATTTATTGTCCACCAACTCAAATCTTAGGATAAGGAAAGAGATTATAACAAATCAAATCATGAAAGACCAATCAAATCGATGTTTTCTCCTCCAAAAGTCTCTCTCCCACACCTATAAATTGACATCTCCTCCAAACCACAAATAACACCACATGAATCAAACTGTCAAGTTCAAGATAGCTCTCAATAATCCTCTTGAAGATTCAAATGTGTTCTTAAAGAAAAAAAATTTATTGTTACATATTGAAAGATGGCTGTAAACATCATTTACATTACAATAATATTTTTAATAAATATTTACTAAAGATTGGTAAAATATGCGGTAAAAACGATTGAACCGGTTGAATTGTGTATTGGTAGCTTTTCTGACGTTTTTAAGTTATGTTTCATAAAACAAGACGATAAGCTAGCTGATAGTTGATATTATAACTTATATGTAATGATGGAGCTTATAGTTTATATCTTATGTCTTATAGCTGAAAAGGTAGCTTATATGATAAAAGTGTGGTTAAATTAGCTGATAAGCTAGCAGGAATAAAAAATTCAAGTAACTTATTTGAAAATCTACCTAAAGAAGCTTATGAGATAAACTCGAGCTAGTCATACCAAACGAGGCTTATTGAATAAAGGAAGCTTATAAGTTAACCAAATAAGCTATAAGCTAACTTATTTGGCTACCAAGGGTATGTTTGGTAAGCCAAATAAGCTAGCTTATAGCTTATTTGGTTAGTTTATAAGTTCCATGTATTAAAATAAGCCTCGTTTGGTAGGACGAGCTTTTTTAAAAAGCTCGAGCTTATTTCATAAGCTACTCTAGGTAGCTTTTCAAATAAGCTAGTTGAATTTTTTATTTCAGCTAGCTTATCAGCTAATTTACCAAACACCTTTTATCATATAAGCTAGCTTTTCAGTTATAAGTCATAAGTTATAAGCTATAAGCTCAAAAATTACATATAAACTATAAGCTAGCTTATCAGCTATCAGTTAACTTATCAGCTAGTTTTACAACATAGCCCAAACATAGTCTTAAATAGCCGGTTCAACGGTTTTAGTGCATAACCAAAACCACCAATTAAAAAAAATGAGAACAAGTAGTGAACGAGTGTTGGGCCCAATATCTGCCCCGGAATCGTGGTTATGGTTCCAAGCTGCATTGATGGGCCGTAACCAACTAGGTTAGTAGCCCGGCCTGACCCGGGCCCCTTTACCCATTGCCCATTTTCTTCCCTAAAAATGAAGTTCATCATACGCCCACATTTATAAAGACCCACCAAAATCCGACCCATTTACCATTGTCAATATCAGACAGATCCAATTTTCCGGTTTGTGTTTACCCAAAACCAAAGGCCCGGTTCGTTATCAATATCCAAATCTGCCAATTATCTGAAATCCAAACCCTTTTACCCTATTTCGGGTCCTCCGTTCGGACTCTTCCCTGAACTCCATCGCCGTCTTGAATTCTCTAACCCGCAGGTTCGATTTTTCTTTCATTTTGCAGCAGATCCGACCCGATTATGGTTATATACTGTGGTTTCTGAGCTCAAAATTCTTGTACTTGTCGTTTTGTTATTCAATTAACACCTCCATTCTTCTTCTGCTTTTACCATTTGTCTGTGAAGATGATTTTCTGTGTTTTAAGCGCTGATATCTGCGATATTGTTTGATTTTTTTTTTTTTTTTTATTTTTTTGTTTAATGGGTTTTTTGGATGCTCGTTATGTCAGACTTGGTTCATTGAAAAACCCCAGAATCAAGTGTTTGTGAACTGCTTTGTTTTAGTTTTTATTACTGCGTTAGTTATCATGATAGTGATTCTCTGTTTGTTGAATCCAAGGATGATTGGGATTTGGTCTGTTTGGCTCCACTGTGCCAAGAGAGTTGTCTTGTGTGAGTTCATTATGCACGCATCAAGAGTGATATTATAGGAAGATGATATGGTCCCGTTACGGAACCATTCCGTTAGATCAACTACCTATGACGGTTACATGATGATGTAACGGTTATAAATCCCGACGGAATGATTCCGTAACGGGACTCGCATTTCTTGATATATATTATATAGGTTGGTTCTTTGATTTGGTTGTATAAATGTGAGATTTTTAGAACTAATCACTTGAGCCTGCTTGATCGAACTTTTGTAAAGAGTCTATTTTTAATTTGTATTTGTATTTGTTTTCTTTACTTTACATCTTTTAAAAAACAAATGGGTTTCTCGTAAATTAGTTATTTTGGAATGCTTGGGGAGTTGTATGAAGTAGACTCAGATGGTGCTGTGTAGATATGTTGCATGCGCTTTCTTTGTTACACGTGTGAAGGCAATTAACCTCACTGATAAATGTGGTAAGCGATGGAAGCTTGATTTTTGGTTTGTTAACCCTGACCAGGGACACCCTATTTATCATTTGTAGTCCTTTATGTTTAAATATGTATACTTAAGTGTCGGTGGATAAACTAAATTCTCTGATCTCATAGAGTGAATATTTCAAATTGAGAACGGTTATCATTTTAACTCATGAAAGCAATGGTTCCATGTTGTTATTCGTCCCTTAGGAGATAGAATGTTCAACTATTTGAGGAAAAAGTATAAAAAATTTGGAAGACTTGATCTTTGAATTTCAAGGATGAGCTCTTGTGTGATCCACAACATCATGTTTGAGAATTTGAAGCGTGATGAGCGAAGTAGTAGACATACACATCAAGCCAGGCTACCCAAATGTCAGTAAAGATTTCGATTAAAGATAGGGTTTAAGTCCTTACTGCAAAATGTATATGGGACCTCAAGTATTTTGTGGCACAATATGACATTAATCAATTTTTTTTTTTTTTTTCTGGTTTATTTCTGTTTATCTTTTATTGTCTCTCATCAACTTCCGACTGCTTGATTATGCCGTGGTTGATTGAATTTAACTGCACAACTTGTTTGCTATATCTCAGAACCCGAAGTGGCTCGTGTGATCAGTGATGGTCATCAGATGTCCTTTTTGCCCCCTTCTTAAAACATAGTTTGTAAACATTTCTTTTTAAATGTTGTATTCAATTTTGCCGAATCATGGTTGTCTGAGTCACTGTCGCTAAAGTTTTCATGTGAAAGGAAGTTAATAACTATCTGCTGTATTTTACAATGGAGCTCTATGTATGACTGCAGTTCTTCACAATTGATTCTTGGTAGATTGTCCATGTCATGGAAATAATAAATGAGATCCCCGCAAAGAAAACAAAGAGACTGACTTCTGTTGTCTGGAATCACTTCGAAAGAGTCAGAAAGGCAGATGCACAGTATGCTGTTTGTGTCCATTGCAAAAAGAAACTAAGTGGGTCCAGTAATAGTGGTACAACGCATTTAAGGAATCATTTGTTGAGATGTCTGAAGAGATCGAACTATGATGTTTCTCAAATACTTTCTGCCAAGAGAAAGAGAAAAGAAACCAGTCAGAGTCCTCTTCATCAAAGTAATCTTGGCCTTACAAGCATCACCTATGAGGAAGGGAAAATAAAAGATGAAATCCTCAGTCCCATACCTATTAGGTTTGAACCAGAGCAAAAGAAAGATGAAATTGCCCAATCTATCAATCTTGGAAGTATCAAGTTCGATCAAGATCGCTGTAGGTTGGATCTTGCTCGCATGATTATGCGACATGGTTATCCGTTGGCCATGGTCGACCATGTTGGGTTCAAAATATTCGTCAATAATTTGCAGCCCATGTTTGAGGTTAACAATAATGGCTCAATTGAACTTGACTGCTTGACTATCTATGGGAAGGAGAGACAAAAGGTATACGAGGCCATTTACCATTTCCATGGTAGAATCAGTCTTGCTGTTGACATGTGGGGCTCACCTGAGGGCTCTGAGTATATTGGCCTAACTGCTTACTACATCGATGAGGACTGGAAGCTACAGAAGAAAGTGTTAAATTTCATTTCATTGGATCCATCTAGCACTGATGACATAATCTCAGAAGCTATTATCAAGAGCACAACAGACTGGGCCATTGATGGCAAGTTGTTTTCCATGACATTCGATGACTCTTCTGCCTATGAAGTCATGGTGTTCAAGATTAAAGATTGGCTGTCCCAGAATAGACCTCTTTTAAAGAGCGGCGAGTTATTTGACATGCGGTGCATTTTGCATCTCTTGAAATCCATTGTTCAAGAAGTCATGGAATTGTGTCGGGAAGTGACTCTTAAAATTCGCGAGAGCATAAGGCATGTTAAGAGCACACAAAAACTACTCTCGAAATTCAACGAATTTGCCGAGCAAGCAGGAATTGGGAGTGGTAGACGTCTGGTTCTCGACCATCCAATGCACTGGAACTCGACCTACTTGATGCTTGAATCAGCAATTGAGTACAAGGCCGCCTTTCTCCTTATGCAGGAGCACGACCCGTCCTACTCGAAGGCTTTATCCGAGAGCGAGTGGGAACAGGCGAGTGCTATTGCTGCCTATGTGAAATTTCTTCTCGAGTTCACTAATATCGTAATAGGAAACAATAATCCGACTGCCAACATATTCTTTTCAGAGATCTGCGACATGCACATCCAGTTGAATGAGTGGTGCAAGAGCCCTGACGAGTTTCTTAGTTCGGTGGCCTTGAGAATGAAAATCAAGTTCGATGTATATTGGAACAAGTGCAGTTTGGTACTAGCTATAGCGGCAATTTTAGACCCTCGTTTTAAGTTGAAGTTAGTAGAGTACTATTTTAGGCAAATTTATGGTGCTGCTGCCCCCAATCGTATCCAAGAAGTGTCTGATGGTCTCAGGGAACTATTTAATGAGTATTCCATGGGTTCATCCTTGTTAGACCAAGACCCCCATAGCAGTTTACCTAGTAGCAGCAATGTAATAAGAGATAAACTCAAGGGCTTCGACAAATTCCTATATGAGACTTCCCAAAATCAGAGCATGTCATCAGATCTGGACAAGTATTTGGAGGAGCCCGTCTTTCCCCGTAATTACGATTTCAGCATATTAAATTGGTGGAAAGTCCACATGCCAAGGTATCCAATATTGTCCATGATGGCACGTGATCTTCTTGCGATTCCCGTGTCTACTCTTGGACCAGATCTAGCATTCAGCAACAGTGGTAGATTGCTCGATAAGTATCGCGCGTCATTAAGTCCAGAGACTAGAGAAGCTTTGATATGTGGGCAAGATTGGCTGCAAATTGAACCAAAAGGTAACATGCAATTTTATCTTTATGCACAATTGCAAGAACTGCTCTTAAGGTGTAGCCCAAATACTTGAAAACCTAATTATCGTATAAAGTTTGAGAATGAACCTTTAAAAAAGAAGTAAATGTTGCACAACGAAGAGGGGGAAGGGGTTTTTTGTTGTGTATGCGAAGCGCATACCTGTAGGGAGAGCGTGTCACACTTAAAGGGGATCTGTTATTCTTAGAACTATTAGAGTTCAGGTAATTAGGCTGAACTTCAGGGCTCCTTTTTGTAATTATCGTATAATGTTTTAGATAAATTTTGTCTAACATTTATTTTTGCTCGGTAATAAGTTCATTCTCTAATATCTGTCCAGCAACCACCCTAACACTGAGCAATCTTCCGTTGCCCCTATCTGTGGACACAAGTTGATTCGACATACGGTATGGTGTGTTCTGTATTATACGATGACGTTGCAAATTGAGCTCTTAAAATTGTACTTGATGCGAATTCTCAATTTCGTGTGAAGGTTTTGACAGACTGAAAAGCAGCTCCTGCCGATTCCTCCCTTTTTTCTCATATTTTTTTTTTTCTTTTGTCATCCTAGTGTGTATTTATTAGGTGGAAAACTGTTTTTGGGGTGCTTAATTTATGTTCTTGTTGAGATCCAAAAGGATTATTGACTATGCATAATAGTCTTGGGCCCTTGGGATGAGTAGATAGAGACCATTTGATTGTCATCTCTAATAACATCACTATATTCTGAGATGTGCAGATTATGCTTTTTTTTCAACCTCTCTTAGTTGCATTTGTTACCTGAGATGGGCAAATGCTCAATGTTCCTTTATATACTTTATTTATGCATCAGTTGATCATTAATGGAGAATCTTGTAATTTAGAAAAAAATAAATAAATAAATAAATATTAGTATATAAATTGGGTGGCCATTTAGTCCAGATTACTACTCTGGTTCGATGTATTTTAGAGCAAAATATTAGTATATAAATTGGGTGGCCATTGTATATACAACATAATATATTCATTTTTTCTTATAGTATATATGATGTAGGAAGCGTACGATGGGTGTATGATACGAGAGAGAACTCTCAAAGTCGATCCGATTTTATTTCAATATTCCGAATAACTGTTGAACTACATCAAAGATGTGTCTTTAAATAAGACTCAAAAGCCCTAAAACCCAAGTTTTAAAAGCCCACTCCTAACAAGCCCAAACATGAAAAACAAATATAAATACTAATAATAAGAAATGGAATAACAACCAAACTAATGGCTGGATACGATCATGTCTGTCGAGGAACGCCAACGTACTCTCATCGGCATCAATATAATAATTAATACACTCATTTTTGTGTTGATATATTTAGAAAATATGCAGCTTTCAATATGAATTTTAAAATGTAGTCTAAGAGCTCTTTTATTTTCAATTGTTTTAATGAATTAAATGCATATGAGTTTATATAAGTAGGAACTCATATCCAATAAGTTTACCGACAAAAAGGCACATTTTTAGAAGTGCTGATGTAAAAAAAATAAAAAAAATAAAAAAAAATAAATCAAACTAATCCAATACCTCTTGGTGGCAAGTGCCAATGGAGGCTCTTCATATAAAATCATCTATGAGCTATTGCGTGTCGACCCGAATTATTTCAACTTCGAGCTACATAGACTCGATGTTCCTTATACTTTCAAATTATTTGAACTTCTAACCTGTAATCGTTAGGTGAATCGACTTGTCATACTCTATGATAAAAAAATTCATACTAACAAGTTGTCATACTTTTGTTTTGAGTGTGATATTTTCTAATGAAAGTATGCATTTTAGTAAAAAGTATATGTCAGCCTAATGATTAGTTTGACCTAACACAAGACCTACCAATTTATTGTAATAGGATAAATTGTGAATTTTATACTATCGTTTGACTTACAACAAGACTTACCAATTTGTTTATAATAAGATAAATTGTGAATTATTAAGGTCTGATTTTAATGTCAATTTACATTCAAGTTATCTCAGTACTCTAACTAATTATCAAAACTTGCAACTTGTAGACCGATATTTTTTCCCCCCACATCCCCTTAATCAAAACCCCACACTCTTCGTCCCTTCTTCCTTCGCCCTCCCACCGGTTGAGTTCTGCCGCTTCGCGGTACCGTACGACACCAGGGCTGGCGACATGAGGTTCCCGGGCCTTCGGAGCTTCCCCTGGTTCTTGGGCGGTCGGGAACTGTTGGTGCTATCGTTGTCTTGCTGGCCCTCTTGTTGTGGCCGATATCGATCACCGTCTTGATGGTGGTCGGGTTGTGGTTTGTGTCCTCCTCTTCCTTGTTCTTGTCTTGATGGGTGTTTTCGTAATAGTCTAGGCTTCCCTCTGTGATGTCCTCTATCTAAATTCAACTACGTAGCTGTTGTTGCCTACTATATTTTAATTTGTAAATTTGTGTTTTATTTATAAACTTTATCGTTTAAAAAGAAAAGAAGTAGGCCGACAATTTTTTCATGTTAGTACAAATGATGTGATTTGTAATGGTTATTATAAAATTCTAATCCATATGTTATATGTACCATTGATAGTTGCATGTGGTTTAATTAATTAATTAGTAAAGATATTTGACGGTGGAATCTAAATAGTCCGACCTAATTGGCCATGACAAAAGTGAAAAAAAAAAAAAGACTATGGAATTGGAGGCCAATATTAAATCCACGAGTATTATATATTACTCCCTCCTATTCATTATAAATGTCGTTTTAACCTTTTTGATTCATCAATTTTGTTATGTATCTAGACATATTAATGTCTAGATACATAATAAAATGGATAAATCACAAAAGTCAAAATTACATTATTCATTATAAATATCGTTTTGACCTTTTTGATTTATCAATTTTGTTATGTATCTAGACATATTAGGGGGGTGTATTTGTTTCGGAATTCGAGTGACATTTAAAGACTTTTTAAGATTTAAGATTTTTGAGGATTTTCAGATTTTAAAAGAATCCTATAAAATACCAAGTCTAAGGGGGGTGTATTCGTTTCGGAATTCGAGTGACATTTAAAGACTTTTTAAGATTTAAGATTTTTGAGGATTTTCAGATTTTAAAAGAATCCTATAAAATACCAAGTCTAAAGGTGGGATTTGTAGTGGGATTTCCTACATGTTTTTTCTTTAGAAATCCCAGCAAATCTTAAAAAGTCCTTATAAATCCTAACCTTAAATTAGTTAAATACACCTGGATTTCGTAGGACTTTTTAAAATCCTAATTGAATACCTCAAGACTTTTAAAAGTCTTGAGAAATCTAAATAAAATACACCAGGATTTCTAAAGTCCTAAAAAGTTTTTAAAAGTCTTTATAAATCTCAATTAAATACACCCATTTAAATGTGGGATTTGTAGTGGGATTTCCTGCATGTTTTATTCTTTAGAAATCCCAGCAAATCTTAAAAAGTCCTTATAAATCCTAACCTTAAATTAGTTAAATACACCTGGATTTCGTAAGACTTTTTAAAATCCTAATTGAATACCTCAAGACTTTTAAAAGTCTTGAGAAATCTAAATTAAATACACCAGGATTTCTAAAGTCCTAAAAAGTTTTTAAAAGTCTTTATAAATCCCAATTAAATACACCCCCCTTAATGTCTAGATACATAATAAAATGGATGAATCACAAAAGTCAAAATGACATTTATAATGAACAGGAGGTAGTATATAATATAATATCCCTCAGACATGAAAAATAAAGCTCACGTGAAAAAGGAGAAAAAAAAAAGAGAATATAGAAATAATACAAACCAACCAAACAAAAGGGGGAACAGAAAAAAAGATATCCCACCCGACAAGAAAGTCAGATTAATACAACTCCTCACTCACTCGTGTTTTACAAAAAAAAAAATAAATAAATAAATAAATAAATAAAATAATATATATTAGATTATAATCACTTCAAATCTTAATCTGGGTTTCTTGTGTGTTACCATCATAAAATTATCGTTGACTTAGATGTTACATAATATAGAACGTGGTTAGAGAGAACCAATTTTTAATGTGAGAACCATTATTTTTTAATTATGGGTAGTGATAGAGCTACTATTAATTGTATTTGGTGCTATTTATGATTATAATTTATTTTTATTAAAATAGTAATACTATGTGGAATATGATTTGTGTAAATGATGACTAACATGTATGTATTTTAAGTGAAAACCCCCCTTTTACTCTCGCGACGCCTAACATAATCCGTCGTTAGCAATCCTCCATTCGTCGTCGAATCGCCTTCCTCAGTGACGGCAGGGCCCTGGCCAGCGGTCGCACTTGACCGTTTTACCCGTCGTGGATGTCTTGCGCCCTTGATGTTGTTTGCGGTTCTGTGTGGTTCGCCCTTCCGTCGTCGGCGGATCTGCGGAGTTGGCGTCCCCTTAGTCGGAGATCGGTCTGCGATTGGTCGTTTCCTCTCGATCGCCGATGGATCTTCGATTGGCGGAGGTATGCCCCTCTTTCTGCGTCTTGTCTTTGTTTGGAGTTCCCCTTCGGTCGGCTTTGCCTTCTCTGGTGGGGATTTTGGTCGATGGTCGCCGGTGTTCTGCGGTGGTGATTGGGTGGTGCATGGGGTATGGCGGGGCTCCAGCGGCTGCGACGTCTTGCGTCGGGGAAGCCGGGGTTGTAGGACCGAACCACTCTAATCCTCCGGTTTATCCCTGGTGTTGGGACTGTGGGGTGTTTGGTACGCCTGAGATTGGCTAGTGGTGTTAGACAAGTTCGGGCCGTGCAAGTGCGGGGAGACAGTTTTTTTTGTTCTCTCAGTTCAAGGCGGGTTGACTCTGAGTTCGATTTGGGGTTCGGGTTCGACTTCTGTATAGGCAGTCCGCAATTTCGGAAGTGGTTCCTCGTGCTTGGGATCTTTCCTGGAGTTGATCGTTTCTCTGTTGTTCAGTCCGTTTGTCTGCTGGGGAAGGGCTTGTCCGTTGTTTATTTAATTTTTTTTGTTCTGCTTTGTGTCGTTTGAGTCTGTGTTGTTTTCGTCTGGTGTTTTTGGTTTGGGCCGTTGGCTTCTGTACGCCCAAGTGTGAGCTTATTATTCTGTTGGGATCGTACCCTCGGACATTATCTTGTTGGGATCGTTTTCGTAGTTTTTTCGTTTGTGTTTGTGTAGTTGCGAATTTGTTATTCTAGCGATGTTAAGTCAGACTCTAGGCGATCTTTGAATTTGCCTCCTAGTCTTTTCCGCCTTTAGTTGTACTTTTCAGCTTTTGACAGCTTTCTCTTTGCACTTTGTGCGGTCTTTAGTTATATAATATTTCTATCGTTTTGGAAAAAAATAAAAAAAAATAAAAATAATAACATGTATGTAATGCATATTACACGATTTTTTTTTTTTTTTTTGTAAATATTATTTTGTATGTATAATAATTATAAAACTATAAGTATTTGCTTTTATAAATAATTACCGTATTACATATTTTGTGCAAGTACACAGAATGAAGTATAGTATGTAATAACTATGTAACATATCATTCCACTTTCGTATTTAACTATTAAATTGATAATACATGTAGGTTTAATTATTATTTTTTTAATTTATTATTTTTTGTATTATGAGATCGTACTGTATTAATTGTATCATGCATATTGACCATACAAGAAACATGTTTTCAGTTGGAATATTTTTATGTGATTTCAACAAAAATTTCAACAAAAGTGGGCATGTTGGAATTAGCTTTCCATTAAAAGTTATATTGAGTTTGACAATTATTTATAAAAAAAAATAATAATAGAAATTCTTACAATAATTAGTCGCTAAAAATAATTGTTGGAATCGTCAAATTTCAAGATAAATTTAACTTCAACTAAAATATTTTATTGTTAATCTCCATTAAAATATCTGTTAGAATTTTTGAAAGAAGTAATGCGATATTAAAATATCTGATAAATTTCAATTGAAATATTTTTGTTGGAATATAATAATTTTTTTTTAGTGGTGATCGTGTCTGCATAATCTTTTTTTTTTAAAAAAAAAAAATCAAATTATATATCTTGTTCTTTTATGTTGCAAGTTTTGTCAACATTTTCTACCAAAATGCAACATAAATCCGATCACTTTTCCTTTTAATTAAAAAAAAGGATTGAAAA
>CACSLK010003174.1:3690145-3707864 GCA_902706635.1 Striga hermonthica
GCCTATTAGGGTAAGGTAAGACTTTTCTTGGGCCTTCACACTTGCGAATTGATTCAAGAAACTTGAACTGAATCCGTCAAAGTCCCTGACGGCTCCCGGGGGCAATTGATGAAACCAATCCTGCGCAGGTCCTCGCAGATTCGTCAGGAACGCTCGGCATTGAACGGGATCATTGTAGCGGTGCAATACCGTCATGTTTTCAAAACTCCTCAGATGTCGAGAAGGGTCAGTCGACCCGTCGTACCAGATGTTAAGTTCTCTAAACCCCTGAGGCAAGTCAGCGTCTAGAATATGTTGTGATAAAGGGTGTCCCCTTGAGCTTCCTGTTTTTCTCCCTTCGACTCGAGCCTGCAAATCTCGCACCTGTGCTAATAACTGCTCCAGGGTGTCGTTCCTCGCCTGTGGATTGACAGTCCTGACAGAGGATTTCTCTTCATCGACTCTTCTGTTCTGCCTCTCCTGCGACTGCGCTTGTTGTTCGCGCTCCGGGGGTGGTTGTTCATTTTGAGGCTGCTCAACCCTTGCTTGTTCGATCCTGGGCCGCTCGACCCTTGGTTGTTCGACTTGCGCTTGTTTGATTTGGGCCGCCACGGCCTCTGCAATCATTCTTTGCATCTCGCCCCTTGTCATGGTCAACGTTTTTTTGTTCAACTTTTTTATTTGTTTTTGCTTTTTAGTAGCATTATTTTTTTTTTTCAATTTCTTCTCTTACGAGTATTTTGGCATAACCAAAACTAAATTTCATAAGATTTTCAGTTGTTTCGAATTTATTTAAGAATCTTTTCTTATGATGGAATTTTTTGCCAAATACATTTTATAGTACTCAGAATGTTATCTAAAGTCTAATTTAAAAAGTTGTTTTCGAAATCGCAATTGAATCCATTAGTATAGCAAATATCACAAAGGGTCATATTAGGGGTGCAAAAAATATGGTTAACCGACCAAAACTGAAAATTCGGTTTCGACCGAAATTGAAACCGAATATTTGGTTCGGTTTTCAGTTTGCATTTTTTTAATATTTCGGTTTTCGGTTCGATTTGGATATAATCTCTCGGTTAACCGAACCGAACCGAAAACCGATATATATACATTTAAATTATAAAGGTCCAATGACATACGATTAAATATCCACAGGCCCAAATCCAATCCCAACTCATCTATGCTCTGCCATCTACTCTTCTCCCAATACATACATCTGTCATCAATACATCTCTATTCTCCCATACATACTTCCAGGTGGGTAATCTGTCATCAATCATTCTCCCATACATACTTCCAGTTTCCCTCACGCAGACCCACCCAATCCTAAAAAAAATTCCTAAGTCCTAAAAGAAAGTGGAAAATCGAGTAAACAAAAGTAGAAAACGAGCATATATAATCACACCACACGCTCCACCCGGGACGGGAGACACTCGACGGTGACGCTCGTCTTTTCAAATGAGTTCGCCACCCAAATCCCTTCATACATGGCCATAAATCACGAATTTTTAAGATTTTTTGTCATTTCTCTATTTTTTCGGATAACCGATAACTGAACTGATAAAACCGATAGATTTTCAGTTTGAAACCGAACTGAACCGTAATTTTCGGTTCGGTTTTCGGTTTTAATATTGGACAAACCGAATTTTCGGTTAACCAAAAATTCGGTCAGTTCGGTTCGATTTCGACCGAATGTGCACCCCTAGGTCAGACTGTTCAATTTTATATTTGCTTTAGATTGTCCATTGTTCTATGGGTTTTTCGTTGTATGCATTTGATAACCTATCATTGCCTAAAAATAAAGTGTATAAACTATTCAAAATGCTTTCAAGCATTGTTGCAGGGTTTATATTTTGAATATCATTGACCTCTTTTTTTATAAAATTTTGTGCATTTTCAAGCATCTTATGCTCAACAAGTGCTAAAACAAATTATGTTGTGTTAAAAGTATTGAGATTAGTCGGCTCCTACCCGGCAGTGTTAAAAACTCTTGAGGGAGAGCTTTGCCGCCCTTGTGGTCCTACCCGGCTCGATTCCGGATTAGTCGGTTCCCCTGTGGATCCGGAAACCGGAATGTCCCTGTACCAAAAAAAAAAAAAAAGTATTGAGATTAAGATTAATCGCAATACTCATTTCTATTCCTCATTTATCAATTAACTTCTTAATTGTTTCTGGACTCTTACAGTCTATATCTAAGAATGAGGTTGTATGAACTTTCCCAACAATACTAGGGATACTCGTATTGTTGTTAGATGATCTAGGCACTTTATGAGTTACTGAAGGCTTTTTTTTTTTTTCAAATTCAGTATCTATTTCCTGATCATTTTTTTGTTCCAGCTGATTATGTCTTTTCCATTCTAAAAGTTTTCTTTAGAACTTCTTCTTCATCATTGACATTTATTTCTTATTTTGATTGCGTGTCTATTTCAATTTCTTCCATTTGATAAAATTGTTCGTTTTCATCAAGTTTTAATAATTTTCTCATTTCATAATCTGATTCTAAATCTGAATTGCATTTTTCTTCATCCATTTCTTAGAATCGGATTGTATATTCAAGCCTTTAAGCATGGTCTTCATCATTTCAGAGATTTTTTTCATTTTTTTTTAAAAAATATTTTTTCAGGGCATCTTTTGGCCATTTAAATACGTTAGGATTTCTTGAACTGTCTAGTTCTTCATTTCCTACGAAGTTATTAGGATATGAATATTGAAGAAACAAATATGTTTCTTGATTAGAAGTTATCTCCCGTTTTTCAAAAATTTCTTTTTATTTTTTACAAAAGCACTTAGCAATTTCTTGCGTAATATCATTGATTATTTTATTTGCTATCGGCTCTAACTTTTGTTCCAAAAGTTTTGACTGTTTGTGAACAATATTAACATAATCGTAATTTGTTGTTTAAGGATTTCCATATCCTTTTTAACTTCTGACGTTGTACAACTCATTGCTTTTAAAAAAGTTATTTTAATTAATTCCTTTAGAAAATACTTGTTCGGTATTCCTTCAAAAAAATAGGTGCATTTAGATGACTCAAATTTTACAGAAATTCTATGGCATCTCATGTGGCACCATATTATGGTGCCACAACATGATGTGGCACATTATGATTGGTGCCACAACATGATGTGTGATAAAATAAAACCAATCATAATATGCCACATCATGTTGTGGCACCATAATATGGTGCCACATGTGGTGCCATAGAATTTCTGCAAATTTTATGGCTATATTTCATTTATTGTAACAAATGATGGCTATTTAGCCCTATTAACACTATTGTTAATATCAAATAATAGTTTTATTAATAAATATTATTTCAAACCTATTTAGTTAAGTAACATAATATAATTATTGGTAAATGCTATAGTCTCGTTATGAAACTATATCATTGAGATTTTTATTTAACCCACATGGCCACATGTAAATTACCATGTGCATCTGACGGCTAAAAATTTGTTTAATTATTATATATAGAAGGGTTAATTGCATAAAAAACTACCACCTTTTGTTTAATTGCAAATAAAACTCAACATTTTTCAATTTGGCAAAAAAACACCTAACTTTTATTAAGTGTTGCAATTTTGTCTCGTCCGCCGGACCGCCGCCGCCAACCACCATCCGTCGTCGTCAACTTGGCCGGATATTGAAAATTTTTATGTAATCTTGTAACTCTCTTCTGTGCCGACAACATATTCGTGTTTCACGAAAAAAATTCGACGATAAGACGTCCAATTTTCCGGTCAAAGGTCGTAGATCTAAATTTTTTACGACCTTTGACCGAAAAATTGGACGTATTGTCGTCGAAATTTTTTCGTGAAACTCGGATATGTTGTTGGCACAGAGGAGAGCTACAAGATCATATAAAAATTTTCAATATCCGGCAAAGTTGGCGGCGGCGGGTGGCAGTTGGCGATGGCAGTCCGGCGGACGAGACAAAATTACAACACTTAATAAAAGTTAGGTATTTTTTTGCCAAATTAAAAATGTTGAATTTTATTTACAATTAAACAAAAATGTGGTGGTTTTTTATACAATTAACCCTGTATAGAACGTCATAATAACACAAACTTGGAGCTCCGAATTTAATCAAACCCAGCCTAAAGGCTGTCCGCTGCCAATTTCCAGTCTCTTTTTTAAGACTAAGCGAGGAGATTGAGAGAGAGAGAGAGAGAGAGAGAGAGAGAGAGAGAGAGAGAGAGAGAGACGTTCGTCGACAAACACGTTCGTCGTCCCAGAGCTAATTTCGTAGCAGTAGAATCTTGATGTTTGGAATTAGGGTTCGGATTTAAAATATTTGCACTGCAAAAACAGGGAAATTCTGGGTTATCGCTGAATTATTCGACCTTCTCTAATTTGTAAGTGGTACGTGGTTCGAAGTCACAACGCTATTCTATTATTAGCTTTAAATCTGTGCAGAGCTCGTATTCATCCTCGTGCGTGTAGTCTCAGTGATGAAGCTATGATTTTGCCTGGTTTTCTTCTTCTTTTTGCGGTTAATTGAACTCAAAATAAGCGATTTTTCAATTTCTTTTTCTGGGATGCTATTGGAATTGCTAATCCTAGTGGAGGGTTTTACTGTCATTGAGATACGATTTGCATAATGATATGGGTTGGAGGGTTTCACCTCACCGAATTAAGATAACCCTTTTCAATTCCTTTGGACCTGAGTTGTTCTTATCACATATGAATTGTTATATTTTATGAGATACATTTTATTCGCGTTGTTTTTGTCCTGAATACTCTGTTCCTTGTATTCTTTTTATTTTGTTTGTTTGTTTTTTTGTTGTCCATTTGGGTTTTCAGTTTACTTTAGCATATTTTATGTGTAGAAGCTGATCTTTAATTTATTCGAAGATTCAAGAACACCAATTGCTCAATAAATATGTCGGCAAGAAATCGAGGGCCACCAGTCCCGTCCAAAGGGGTTCCACACGGCGGCATGTCCCAGCCTCCGGTCCACGAACCACCCTTTCCCAGAGGCCTTCGAGGAGTTTCTCATATGCAGTTACATGACGAGATAAGGGAAGCTCATTATAATCTGTCCGGGCCCAGACAACCTCTTCCTCCTCACCCTGCAATCATCGAGGAGCGTTTGGCAGCTCAACATGATGATATCCAAACTCTGTTGGCTGATAACCAGAGATTGGCAGCAACTCATGTGGCTCTCAGGCAGGAATTGGAGGTGGCACAGCATGAACTTCAGCGAGCGGACAAGTATGCCCACACACTGCATGCCGAGAAGGACTTAGAAATGAGGGATATTTATGAGAAGTCCATAAAATTGGAAAATGAGCTTCATGGCGTAAATGCTATGAGGTCGGAACTTATGCAGGTGCACATGCACATTAAGGAGTTGACTGGCGCTAGACAGGAGCTTACCGCACAGGTCCAAATGATGACTCAAGATTTGGGTAGAGTTACTTCGGATTTGAAACAGGTACCGGCAGTTAAGGCGGAAATCGAAGGTTTGAAAAATGAGCTTGAGCGAGCTAGGTATGGGGTTTGTTCTTTTGTTTTAGTGCTATTGGTTGCTTTTTTTTCTCTTAACTATGTGTGTATGCATGAGTTGCTTGTTGTTTTTTAAGGTCTGCTCTTGAGCATGAGAAGAAGAGCTTCGCTGAGAGCTTTGAGCATGGTAAGGTGATGGAGAGTAACTTAGTCACGATGGCACGAGAGATGGAGAAACTTAGAGCTGAATTGGCTAGCGTGGAAAAAAGAGCTGCTGCTGCTGCTGCTGCTGCTGCAGCTACTGCTGCTGGGAATCCAGGTATTAGCTTTCAGTACAGATAATATATCGAATTTGAGGAAAATGAGGTTTTAGTCGAAATATATTAGCTCTGGCCAACTAAGATAGATGAAAACAAGTATACGATCAAGCAAAATTCTTATGGCTAAGTCATTTCTTGTTTTCTCTTACTGACTTGGTTGTTTATACTCATTTGTATTCTCATGATTTTTACCCATACTTTTCTTTCGATAATGAACCTGTGGTTCCCAATGATGTCACATTATTTGTTAGCAAATATGTAAAGAATTTAACAGTCTCCAAAAAGTTGTTCACTTTGCAAACAGTGATTAATATAGTCTTAAATTTGTGACAAAAGATTGATGAAGTTGAACCAATCTATTTGGCATCCTTACATGGGTTAAATGTTTTTCATTGGCCTTTGAACATTGCCTTGGTGTTTCAAATGGATTTTGTGGCATTGATAGTTCTCTCACATTGTTGCTGAGGGTTCAATTCTTTCTCCAGACATTCTTATAATATAGTGATTCTTTCGAGATTGCATACCAGCTTTGAACCAAGTTCATTGTCTCTACTGGATATTCTTTTATGTTTTGTTGTGAATCCATCTTGTTCAATCATTTGATTATCATTCACATGTGATGTAAAAAGTAGCCCGATGATTTGTACTCTGTCTCTGCAGGTCTGAGTTATAATCCTAACTATGGCAAACCTGAATCCTCGTACCCGGGATATCCTGCAAATCCTTATCCTGCCGGTTATGGCATGCCGCCTGCAAACACAATGCACCCTGTGAGTTTTCAATTATGTTTCTGGTTTTGTGTTTGTGTAATGGTGAAAGAAAGAACTTTTTGAACTTAAATCTTTTTCATTTCGACTGAACTCTGAATAATGTGTCATGTATATCAGGCGCCTGCTGGTGTAGAAGGTTATCATCCCCAGTATGGATCTGCGCCCGTTGCTTGGGGGCCTTATGATACACAGAGGGCTCAAGGTCCCAGATAGAATGGTTCGTGATAGGATATATAGATTCTAAAACCTCTCGGGTATTTTATTATAACTTCGTTCGGGTTGTAATGTTAGAACTAATGATTGACTTCCCCAACATTGCAATGGCGTTCTGTGTTTCGTTTTTTTAGTTGGCTTGTAGGATACCTGTCACTGACCCTTGAAAGCTTTCTTGCTCTTCTACGTGTTGTCTTCTTATGCAGCCACTTTTTTAATTGAACTTTTTTTCTGCGCATTATTTCAACATGAGAATCCTTCATTTATTTCGTTGTGTGTTTCTTATGTCTCTCGAGTCTCCATTGTGCTTATTTTAGTTCGGTTTTATCGTGTCTCATTGTTCGACTTGCGCATGATGTTTACATCATTATACGGCGTTTTCAGGATTTTGCAAGAGGCTGTTTTCAGTGTGCACCTGGCTTATATTGTCCCACAAAAGGCTGTTTGAGACTAATGACTAAGTTTAATGACAAAGTTTTGGATTTAAGGAAATAGTTAGCCATGACATAAAAGTGTAAGGATGATAATTATTGTGAGTTGTTTCTTTTTTGGATTATATTATGCGATGTTATGTTATCTTTAATTTAGAGTATGATATTTATACAAAATTCACAAAGATAGTATCTAATCACTAGGCCGACCTAACAACAGTCATAACGTTACTGCATATGGTTTATTATTAGGCTTATGATAAGGTTAAATAATATAATGAATAACATAAAATTTAACATAATACAATGCTAAAATTATGTGGTTTCTAGTCACCACATAAATTTGAAGTCAACCATTCCTAAACTTCATATATACTTTTTGTCATTAGGTTTAAAATGATGTATAGTATAACGTTTGGTCATTTTACCGTATAGACTGAGTAAATAGTGTTGCGTGTTGTATAAGTTATTGGAGTATAAATATTTATTTTTATAGAAATATTATATAGATACTTGCATAGCATAAAATTAAACAGTTGATTCTAAAAATTATCATAATATTTGAATGAATTTAAAATAACATCTAAAAATTATTTTTTGTAAATGTTTAATGTAAATATTATAATACAAATATATATAATAAAGAGAATATACTAAAAAGAAAAACAAATAACAAAAATATAATAAGATAAGTCATAATTTAATTCTAACCATATACATTGTAATTGATTTTCTCAATTTAATTCTAACAACTAGATCTGAACTTTTTTTATTTTTAAATTTAAAGGTAAAAAAACCAAAAAATATAATGATATAATAGCCTGAACCAATATATATTACACTATTCAACTTAGGACTTTGCATTTTTAAAATCTTAATTTGAAATCATTATCAAATTTTTTAGTTTTTAGTTGTCATTTAAAAAAATAACTCTAATCCTTAAAAAAATATTCCCTCCTATTTTTATTATTTGTCGTTTTGAGAAGCAACACGCTAATTATGAATTTTTTTCTTGTCAATATTAACCCTATTTAATAGATGTTATGGAAAACTATGAAGATGAGATATGAAGAGACACTGTGCATTCATGGAGGGTTAAAAATAGAAAAATATGAACAAAATAGCCAAAATGACATTTATTTAATCAATGATCCATTAAACCAAAGTGACAACTAATAAAAATAGGAGGTTGTACAAGTTTTTGAATGTTTTATTGTTTAAATGTCGTTGCATAAAGTAGCCCAAAATAGTTAAAATACAAGTTTTTGAATAATTTATTATTTAAATGCTACGTCGTGTTTTTTGAAAAAAAAAACTAAATAAAGCGAGCTATTTAAAACAGTGTGATAAATAACTTTATCCATAGATTTATTGAGTAGATTAGCAATATTGACCGGGTAAAATTAGCATTGCAACAAATTAAGCGAAAAATGGGAAATTAAAGCGCGCTTTGGAAATTGGAATCTTTTCGAGCGAGCGTGAAAATTCGGACAAAAAATCCCCAAATTTCAAATATTTTGAAATTTAAAACATTTTCATATTTTTTTACACAAAATCACAAACGAAACGAGCCTTCTTCTTCCTCCCTCCCTCCAAACGCCATTTTTGCATCTTCCCGCCACCTCCAATTTTTTTCGTACGAAGCGCCATTAATACTGTTTAATTTCTATTGATTTTCATCACCATCGTCCTGCAACGGAATTGTTTCCATCGTTCATTCTTCTTCTCCATAGCAACAATTTTCTTTTTCTTTCTTTCTTTTTTTTTCAGCGTAAATGCAGAGCAAAATGTTCGACGGCTTGCCCCCTCTGAAAAGATTCAGGCTCATGCAGCAGCAAGCCGAACAATCCAATAAAAACCCAGAATCCACAGAAATTAGCGCGGCCCCTACATGCCTCCCGGCCAAGAAGCGCAAGGGCCTGCCGGCGCCGCCGCCAATGTCCGCCCCCAGCACCACCTTATGCCTGCCGGCCAAGAAAAGGATATTAGCCGTCCATCCCTTCGACCTCAACCTCGATTACGAGCCCTCTGGTGCCGACAGACAAGAGCCCCCTTTGCCGGAAATAAAAGAATCGCCGGAAACCGACACCCAACCAGACGGAGCAGAGAAACCCCACCCGGAAGACCCTAAGGAAGACGGCGAGGAAGATGGAATCGTTTGCTCCGTTTGCGGGAGCACGGACGGTGACCCTGTGGACCCCATTGTCCTCTGTGACGGCTGTGACCTCATGGCCCACACCACTTGCTACGGCGACCCCTTCACAAACGGGATCCCAGATGGAGATTGGTTTTGCGCCCAATGCTTGGAGCTGAAAAAATCGGCCAAAGGTCCAAAGGCAGAGCTTTCTTGCTGCCTATGTCCGGCAGATGGTGGGGCCATGAAGCCGACAACTGATGGCAGGTGGGCCCACTTGGTCTGTGCTATTTACGTGCCAGAGGTATTTTTTGAGGACCCGGTGGGCAGGCGGGGGATTGATTGTAGCAAGGTGTTGAAGAAGAGATGGGAGGGGAAGTGTTATGTCTGCAAATCAACGAGTGGGTGTGTGGTCGATTGTTCGGAGCCTAAGTGCCCGTTTGCCTTTCATGTGAGCTGTGGTTTGAAGGAGGAGCTGTGGTTTGAGTATTGGCAAGGGAAGAGCAGAGGGGCTGTTGTTGCTGCTTTTTGCAGGTCTCACACTGACCTATGGAAGAAGGTAATTTTGATGATTGTGTGCATTCTATGTATTTGGTTGTGATGGTGGTTTTGATTTTGAGTTTGTGGTTTTTTGGTTTCATGCAGCAAGAGCAAACAGGGAAGTTCAAGATTGTGGCTAGAGATGACAAGGAGAAGTGATTTTATGAATTTGAAGTTCATGATTTTAAGTGTTTTTGTTTTTGCTTTGCTTTAGTGGAGGTGATTGTGGTTTGTTTGCATTTGCAGTGAAAGGGCTAAAAGAGTTGAATTTTGGTTGTTTCAGTAGTTTTTAGGATTATATTTATTGTGATTTATTGTTTCAGTAGTTTCTCTTACCATTGGTTCTCTTGGGTTTCATCTTTAGACTTCTCTCGGGTTTCATCTTTAGACTACTCTAACTTGCTTGGGACAAAAAGCTATGTTGTGTTGTTGTTGCAGTTAATGTTTCCCTTTATGTTCATTTACTGAGTTTCTTCTGTCAATTGTAGACATGGCCAGTCAACGGGCCGGTAGGCCTCCCATGAATGACCCTTAATCGGCCCGCTAAAAATCAAGGGCCGGTCTGTCAAACCGGCTTGGCCTGGTCCCGGCCCTATCCAGGACTGCTGGGACCATAAAAAAAAATAAACAAAAGGACCTGGAACTAGGGTTGTAAACAAATCAAACATTTTTGATTCAATTCGTGATTCGAATTCGATATTCGTGATTCGAATTCGAAATATTCGGATTCGAATTCGAATTCGAAAATTCGAATTCGAATTCGAATTCGAATGATGTTTTAGATTTGAAATTATAACGAATTCGAATCGAATGTGTAGATATTCGATTCGAAATTCGAATATTCGATTCGTTAACAATAATTATATAAATTTTACAAATTATACATAATATACATTTTGTTTATAATATATGTATATATATTGTTATATTCCTAATATTTTTATGACATAAAAAGTAAAAACATCATAAATTAACAAATTTTTCTAAAAATATATGAAAAATAAAATTTATTTTTGTAATTATAATATTTTTATACAAATTATATATAATATACATTTTGTTTATAATATATGTATATATATATATTGTTATATTCCTAATATTTTTATGACATAAAAAGTAAAAACATCATAAATTGACAAAATTTTCTAAAAATATATGAAAAATAAAATTTATTTTTGTAATTATAATATTTTTTAATTATAATATTTTTTTGAAAACGAATTTCGAATCGAATCGAATATGTTCGAATATTCTAAACGAATCGAATACGAATCAAAAAATGAATTCGTTATCGAATCGAATCACGAATCGAATCTTTGAATATTTTAAACGAATCGAATCGAATCTCTGGGTATTCGCTTTGATTCGATTCGTTTACAACCCTACCTGGAACCGATTGAGCATGGTCACTGTTTTTCATCAGGATTGAGCAAACTCAACAAGGCTCTTGCTAAACTTGAATCAATTCAGAGTAAAGTGAAAAAATTCATAAACAATGAGAGAAACATATTTTGTGAATCAATTTTTTCCTCACTTTTGTTACAACAATAATACATAGTTCAATGATGAAAACAATTAGATCACTGTACACAACACCACTAGAACTATAAACAAAGGCACAAAGGGGAAATAGCCAAGATCACTCTCAGGCACCACAAGCATAAAACTTCACGATCACATTGCATGAACTGATATTCACAAGGCCTGCACGTAAACCTTTGCCTGTCAATCACTTGCAGTATCTGATTTAAGTCAGCCCAATCTGCACGGCCCCAACTTCCCGATGGCCCGCCACAACAAACTGAGTCTGGGCCTGCAACAATTTGGCATCGATTGCAATATGACCATTCAAATTCATAATACCCTCAACAGCTGCTTTAGAATGCGGTTGGCAATAAGGGTTGCTGTTACGGTCGATAAACTTGCCGCCACTTATTGATTTAGCTTGCTGGGTCGTGTATTGCTGCTGGTTGGCTGGCAGTTGGGCTTGAGATGTACTCGTCCGGGAATTATTTTGATTCACTCCCGATCTTGTTCGGAAGTAACACTGAGGAGATATGGATTGAGAAGGGAGAACGTATAGTCCTCCATCATAAGGCGATGAGTCATTCACTTTCCGGACGTTTTCATACGGTAAAATTGGTCCCACAACCCTGCCTGGCTTGGCTGCAATCGGGAGAGATAGTGAGTGTTAATGTAAAAAAGTAACAAGAACTGACATTTTCAAGTCTTCCAGAAGAAAGTTATTTGACTTGATATTACTTTTGATTTACAAAAATACAATCAAAAGAAAAAGAAAAAAAAGGAAAAAAATTATGGCCAAATGCTATTTATTTCACTCAGCTTGTCAAGCTCAAAGGTCTAAATGGCTTCTGCGCATTTCGTTTCACATGGTGGCTGCTAAAATCTAATGGAAACATACCGTTTGGTGCGCGCAGTGGTGGGCGTGAAACATTTGGCATATTACAGGAAAGTGAGTCTGGAGCTCCGAGTACGCTTGGTGCTTCGGCTATAGCTTTACGGTTATTATCAAATGCAGAGGCATACAGTTGTGCTTTGGGTGGAATGGTATTAGAATTTACCGTAGATCTGTACAAAAGGAAGAAAGAGTCCAATTTTAAGTTGTAAGGAAAGAGTACACTAACATATTCAAATGAGTGGGAGAATAACTCCAAGACTGTTTGACAAGGTCTTGCTAGAAAGTTATAAGGCAAGTATAGAGTTTCAATCAGGTTGAGTAAATGAAAGAGTGCAATAAAAGTCATATGAATGAGCGACAAACATGTTTATTCTTTCCTTGAGAATTTTTTTTTTTAAAAAGTTTAAGTGTCAAACCGACCTTGGAAGAGAAACGTGCTTTCTCTCAGGAGGTATCACAGGCCCACTTTTCCCAGCATTTTCCTCCAGGTAGGCAAATTGCGTCTTAAAGTGTCCAATGGCACTGGATAATACAAAAAATGTTACCAACCAAAAGTAATATGGAACTAATATAACAAAGTCACTGGTCTGAATTAAAAAGTAACTACCTGGGGTACAGAAAACTCGTGCCACCGTTTCTTGCCATGTAGTCCTTCAACAACTGAGGATGGTACTCCAAAATTTCCCGGAATATCAATTCCCTGATATCTTCTTTTGTCACTCTACGCCGTTCAAACTCAAATTCTAACTTTGAGATTGCTTGACAAGAAGGCTCTCGTTCGATCTTAGACAGACCTTTGAAGTAAGGATCGGCCAATGCCTACACAACACAAAATATAAATAAAAATCACTTGAAGGTGTCAAAAAAAAAAAACCACCGGGCCAGCATCTGAATCCAACCAATGAGCAGAGATATTATTGCACAATCGTGTCGAATTTAAGGATTGCGAATGTTAAGCAGACAAAGCAAACCCACCTCTTCTGCACTTGGACGATCCTTTGGATCAAATGCCAACAACCTTTGCAATAGTTTGAGAGCCGAAAGATCGGAATTTGGAAATTTCTCGGCAAAAGGCACTGGACGCTTTTTCCGCATGTCCATTAAATACTTCCTCGCCTTCTCATTCCTCACCTGCATGCAGGGAAAAAAAAAAAGTTAAGACACATTTGATAAAATATTGCAGGGTAAATGCTTCTATAGCAAAGGTCAAGTTCCTTACTCCTGATATTGTATCTGTCGGTGGTGAACCGAGAAGATCAGTAATTAAGTCCAGTTGATGCACAACACTTTTACCCGGAAATAACGGCTTCCCTGCCAAGAGCTCCGCAAAGATACATCCTACGCTCCAAATGTCAATTGCAGGCGTATACTGCAAGAAACACACAAGACACATGAGACAGATTAAAAAAAATGTAATAATAGACCCTCTCCAGGAAAATATGCAACCAGACACAAATTACCTCTGTAGAACAGAAAGTATCAACAACTTGCAGGAGAGTTCAATAGTCCTCCCTGAACAAGAATTATTTTAATCTACAATTACTACCCGTATGATGACTAATCACTGAATTATGTATTAGAACAACTATTTACCAGCATATAGACACCATCTTATCCATCCATCTTATTAATTTACCAACTGAGAAGGTGAGAAATTAACAAGCAATGTCAGACAAACATGAGCTTTGATTTACTAACGGTTCCACTAGGTCCTCTGGGACCAATAAGATGTTCAGGTACAACAGGCAGATGGATAAAATTTATCAACACCAGCAACAGACCAACACATCTACACAATCCACGTAACTGAGTAAAATGATGGAGTATGGTTGATAAGGTAGAAAACACCATAACCCTGGTGCATTGCAGTTACAAAGAAATTGACAGAAGAATCCAAGGGGAAATTGGACACAACTCAACTACCTTGGAAAAGAAGGACCCACACAACTCGGGAGCCCTATACCATCTTGTAGCAACATAATCCTGCAGGCAAGACAAATCACCCCAAAACAGTTAGGTACTGAAACACACCATCATAGTATCCAACACCCATAGGTGAGACGACCGCAAACAATATAAGAAATTACAAGGCGAAAAATGTACCGTCCAAAAAATCGTCGTTGGGGTGTCACTAAATGCCACTCTTGCTAGTCCAAAATCACATATTTTAAGCTTGCAGTTCGCATTAGCCAATATATTCTTAGGCTTAAGGTCTCTATGATAGACATTAGCTGAAAGCAAACAACAACAAATAAAAACAGCGGACCAGGTACTGTAAGGTATGTCTGTTGCAGGCAATAGCAAAGGAGGGAAAAAATCATACATACAGCATAAAGAAACATTTTTCTGAAGTACTGGAGTTCATCAATTAATTTGCTTTCAAACCATAGATACTGCCATTTATTCTAGTTACCTGTGTGCATGTATTTCAGTGCCCGTAGCATTTGATAAAGGAAAAACCGGTGATGCTCATGTGTCAAGTCATCATTAGCTTTTATGACTTGATGAAGGTCTGATTCCATAAGCTCAAAAACAACATAGATGTCTCTGAAGTCACGCCTAGTGGGTGGCATCATAATCCGCTTAATTTCAACTATATCAGGATGCCTCAAAAGACGAAGCAATTTAATCTCTCGCAAAATCCGAATAGCATCAGAGATATGCTCAAAAATATCAGTTATTTTCTTTATTGCCACTTTCTCCCCAGTTTGTGTGTCAAGGGCAGCACAAACAACTCCATAGCTACCCTTTCCAATAATTTCCAGGATTTTGTACCTGTTGGCCTCTCCATACTCGGTGAAAAACTCAGTCTCTTTTGGGATCTGCAAAAAATAGTATATCACTGACTTCAGATGGAGAAAGTTGAAAGTGTACACAGAAGTAAATAAACAGTATAGATGAAAGCTCGTAACTACACCACTCATTAGAACTTTTTTTCTTATTCCTTCTTTCTTTTCTCCTTTTTTTTTTTCTTTTGCAACAGCATTCAAAACTAAAATCCCAAAGGCTAAGGAAAAGGTAAGAATCATAAGATCAAGTAAATACGACCGAACAACCGAAATTATAATCTACAAATATGATAGGACTTAGAATTCCACAAGTCTTCAAAAGTAAATACACTAGCAAAAAAATTAGAACTAAAACCTGCACAACATAGGCAACACCAATGAACAGTACAAACTCCATAAAGATAAACACTGCAATTTCCATTTCATTCTCCCTTCAGATCCCTCCTTATGATTCTAAGTCACATTCAAAAATCACTAGCTCATGCATATCATGAATAACTAACATTGACAACCCAACAGTTGAAAACACATAAAATATATGATTCACAGCACAAACAAACTCGCTTTTTCAAGGGCTAAACAAGGATACACATAATTGGGTGAACTAATTAACATGAGCGGATCAAACTTAAACCTTCTTCTCCATATCTTGCTGCTGCATCCTCTCTTCCAATCTCTAAACGACGAGCACTCGATTTCTCTTCCTCAATCCAATCAGATCAAATCAAAGATCCTTATTTTCTTCACACTCTAAGAGAAAAAACAAAAGGGTTATCCAGTCCGACAGCCACGAAGCAAAATCGATCAGACAATCCTTTTAAACGAAGCTGCACTTTCTTGCACCCACCGACCACCGCCAAACTCCGCCCCAACCTCTCCGCCACCGCCGCTCAATCACCAAACTCAATTAACGAGAAAAAAAAAATCCCTCAATGAAAGGGAAGATGTAAGGGGTTTTGCAGATCTGACGGTGGAGAGAGAGAGAGAGAGAGAGAGAGAGAGAGACGAAGGTAGGTGACTGGTGAATGTGAATCCATTTTTTTATACAAAAGGTCATTTTTGTGTGGTTTAAAAAAATGATTTATTTTAATTTAAATATATATATATATATATATTCTTATATATATATTTTGAAATTTGTGTGCCGACCGTTTGGTGGTGGGGTTACGTAACAACTATTGGCAAGTGGGGCCCACTTAGATTTTTTGTTAGTTTATTTCATTATTTTATTCATTGATAACTTAAATTATAATAAAATTAAATCATTTGATTTTTTTTATATAAATATTATAAAATAAAAAACACAAAAGTGCAAATACACAGTAGCCAACGCTGAAACTACAACAGCCAACATCTGAAAAAAAAAATAATAATAATAATTTGATCATCATTGGAGAACATAAGATAAAATATTTAAAAAATAATTTTTTGACCTAAGAAAAAAAAAAAAAAAAAAATCTCAGAGACAAATTCTTTAAATTTGATAAGTAAATTCGAAAATGCGTATTAGTGTTTGGTAAATTTTGAGCTAATAACAAATATTGTTTTAGTTTTTAAGTACTTTTTTTAAAATATATATATATATTATTTATATATAAAATAATATTGTCACTTACACGATTTACCATCTTATATTTTTTTTTTTTTAATTTATGTAAGGTAACTACTTTGTAGCTAAGTTAGTTCAATAGCTTTATTTTTTGAATTAATATTAATAGGTAATTTACTTTTAGTTATAAAAATAAATAAAATTACATATATATAACATAGATGTCAAATCAAAATTTATCAAAACATGATTAATTTGAAATATTACATATAAAAATTGTTAATAAATAAAGTATTTAGTAACTTTTATTTTTACCTACAACAATATAATTTTTATCTACACATTCCACCAACACAAAAAATCATTATTATATATTTTTAATAAAAAAAATATTATTTATCTAGTCACAAATTTCCAACTACCAATCTTATCAGTTAATGATTTATTATTTTTATATCACATCAACTTTAATCGTCGTATTTTTAGTATTTTTATTTCATGCTCATTCACAATTTCATATTTATTTTACTTTTTGTAAATACAGTTTGTTTTCTACTTTTTCATCTCACTTTAAAGACAGAAACAACTTCGAAAATCTTATATCCAACCTCTCTTTTATTTTCCTATAGTAGGAATAACATCTATAACTTTGTTTATGTCCTTTCATAACATCATCCATAGACTGCTGCCTTAAACTCGTAATGAAGTTAGACGAACTATAAAATCACCAAAATATCGAGTCTTCATATAAAATCACCAAAATATCGAGTTACATGAAGACGTTACCTTGCGGCGCAAAGTTCTTTTCTCTAGCATGTCCAATACTCGGCCAATGTGGTCTATAATGTTAGCACCTAATGAACCATGTGCCTATAATGTTAAAATAAAAAAAAAAAAAAAACAAAACCAGCCGTTCTTAGGGAACCTCGTATAGCAGCAGTAGTCCTAACAATCATTATATGCTTCAGCCATGATCAGCACTATAAGCGACGTCCAACCGGTAAATAGTCGTGCGCCTTTTCCCTTCCCTTTCCTTTGATCATACTGTTCCCATAAGTACCCAGTTTGGTTATAGTTGCTCACTACATTTCTGCAATTACAAAGTTTGAATATTACAAAAAAA
>CACSLK010003174.1:3707871-3720568 GCA_902706635.1 Striga hermonthica
AAAAAAATACGAGTATTGAAGTGTAAATTTAGGTAAAGGCACAGTGATTCTGAGTTGAAGCAAATTATACTGGTGGTGGCGTAATACCGGATTAAATTGCTTCTCAAGTCATTGTAAATATTCTTCGCCCGGTCTTTGTATGGCCCATCAACTAAAACAATCAAAACAATTATCACGGTACAATGAACCAAAAAAAAAAAAAAAAAAAGATCCAAATGGCAGAAAAAATATCGGTTAATGGTATGTGTACCTTGGGAATAATAGTTTAGAGCAGAAAGAATCAAATAGTTCATGTTCATCCAAATTGGGCCTCTCCAGTAAGGCGGGTCATGCTCAGTGTTGCGTTTCATGTATATTGAGCTGGTGCACATCGAAAAACTCGTGAGAAATTAGTACCAACATGTCCACAATCATATTCAAGGCACAACATCCGTTTTTACCTTGTTTTGGAAAGAGATCTCAGTCCATATTCAGTCCACAGAATACTAATGTTTGAGATGATATCGAGCTGTTTATCTAATATCCATGAATCCTGAATTGTGTAACGTGTAGATCATATTTAAGATGAGCTCTCATTCAATATATGGCCGAAAAACAGAAACAATGTACAACATTTACATGAGGTTTAGCCTTAAAAACAAAGAAAAAAGAAAAAGGGAAAAAAATCCAAGTATCTTCAAAATTATAAGTACCCCGAGAAGAGAGTTATAAACACAGCCTTGAGATTTGAAGTTACTACTTTCTGGAAATGAAAAAAGGTAAAGGATTTTTTTTCCAAATTAGGAATATAATCTTTTGTATTTATTTACTAGTTAGACTAAATTTATCTCAGAATAGTTTTTGTAATCTACTCGAAAAAAAAAAGAAAAAAAAAAACAGCTCATTGTATCAACATAAGATCCTCAATCAACTCACAGGTGGAATAAGCCTACCCATAAAGGGAAATAGGCTAACGTAGCCAACATGAGGGACCAATCTCAGCTCAGGTCTCTCTAGAACTTCTCGTACAAGTTCACGAGTAGGATAACTTCCAGGCGCTTCTAAAATCCGCCAACTTAGACGAACCTACAAAGAGTATAACTGCACTTATTAGAATGATTCATTTCATCCACCATTGTATTTCGTACAAAGGATAAGTTTATGCTCATGAAGATTGCACTGATTGCCAAAAACTCCAAGCCATTTCATAATACAATCCAACATGGCATAACTGTATTCTCGAAATTCAAACATCAAGTGATCTTAATGTGACAACATATATATTCCCAATCAGGTGTAAACAATCCAGGCATAGTTTCTAGAAGCTGGAATTTTAGCAAGGTAAACATTGCAGTGACTTCCATACAGCAAGCTAATATTATCAGGCAAGAAAACCTGAAAAGCTAAAGCAATACCTTCTCTGTGTGATTTCCATAATCAAAGTATGTTCCACTACTATAATCAAGATGCAACTGAAAAGCAAAAGGCAAATAAGATTGGTAAGAGAGTCGAATCCCCTAATTATATAGAACAAAACTAAAGCATTGTCTCCATCTTAATGACAAACAATTTGCAATTGTAAGGACAACAATAGACGAGAGGAATGACTTGGAGAAAATCATAACCAAACCTGATTTAAAAGCTCAAAATCTGATAACAACTTTGCCGTGGAGTGATACTCCTGTTGAAGTTACATAAGATCAGAAAACAAATGCTACTGATTTCTTTCTTGGTACTTATATTGTTTTTAACTTTCAAGATTATACCTTTCCAGCATCACTGCGCTCAAGATACGTTGAAATGGAACTCATGCAATCTGCAGCAAGCTGCATCCAGCATCTGAGATCCACGTGGCGTTCATCTTCACTGGGGTGTGATGCACGCGGATAATCATCCAATCCAGAAGACAGCGACTGGAGATATAAAAAAATTATTTTGGTATATCTGACTATTTATCCAACAATAACTTTTTCTATTTTAATTTTGACAGTTCAAAATGTGTTATATGGATGTTTTCATATGGTATATAATATCTGCCGACGTTTTATAATCCTGAACCCTACGTATCTTCCTAAGTGCACCAAAATATACATGCATTCCTACAGGCGTTCTTTAGTTGATGCAACTTTAGCTTTTAATTCCGATATTTTCAGCTATTAGTTTTTGCAATTCAGAATTTGAACTTCATCAAAAGTTATAGCATCTATATTGTAAGAAACAGGGGGCAAAAAGAGTGTGGTCCCACGCAGATGAAGCGCACCAAGAAACGGGAGGAAAAACGAGTGCGGTCCCACGCAGATGAAGCGCACCAAGACAGTGAAAGCACAGATGAAGTCCAAGTGAGGTTCCATCCCAAAACCAATTGGTGGAAGGAGGAGTAGCCCACTAGACTTATAAATTAAACCTATTTTCCCTATATAAACGATGTGGGACAACTCACAAGTGTATATTCTAACATATATAAGCAGCCGAGAGAGAATGCAGAAAAATTTCATGTTGCCCATCATTCTCATTTTTTTAGAGGCATATTATAGATTCACAACCTCATGCTGGTTTTTCCAGCCCTATCTTATATGACTATATTATATCTGAATGAGATTAATAGACACCGGCAGTGAAAGTTCAAAGACCTGTTAACATCCTTCTAGTCATACCAACTGTGCACTCAGAGCTGATATCCGAACAAATGGAATAACCAGACCTACTTAAACTATTCATTTATAAGAAATAGTTTTCACTTGTAAATAGCAGATAGTTGAGAGACCAGATAATAGAAAATATATTATATTTGCTTATTCCCACAAAGTCAAAGAGGTACAGAAATAATGTAAAAAAATATAAAGATGGCTCAATGTAATAATCCAAGAGGAAAATAACCCCAACAAACAGAATTCGATCAGTCCTGACAAGTAGTACAAATTTAATGAGAACCTTAGGATTCAGTTCACGTATTGTTGCATTGTCTCGTCCGTGCCAAAAGTAGGTGCCAACATCTTTTCCTGTAAATAGAAAATTAAATTCTAAATTCCGGAACAGCCAGATTAGCTTGCTATCATAACAAAACTTCTTTCCAAGTTCGCAGTCAAGCATCTAATGAATTAAACATTTTCTGAAAAGGCAAACATGTATATGCTGCCTGTCATTTTTATCACAGAGAAATAAGTCAAGTATATATTAGTTTGTAGGGTTCACAAAATTTTGTATCACACTCACCAGATTGAGTAGTATTAAACCACTTAAACCATGCTTCCAGACGAGTAAATGCTCGATGAAAGAAGACCGAGATATTATTTGCTTCTGAGGCAGTAAACTTATCTTTCTTCATGCCACAAACCAGATCTGCAAAATATAGGTACATCTCTATAACAAAACGATCATTGCAGGGAGTCTGAAGCAAGATTTTCCTTATATGCATTTAAAGGAAAACCATGAGCGAACAAGAAAACACTCATGGCTGTAGCAACAATTTTATTCAACATCAGATATGGTTAAGAGGCAAAATTCATGTCACTGGTGTCTCAATTATAAATAGATTGCAAAACACCCACATCATAAACATGTAAGCCTCTTGGTAGATAAGCGTTTGATCAGAAACGAGAGAACAAGACGCCTTGGTGAAACATAAAAAAAAAAAAAAAAGTATCGTGCCATCCAGCAATGTTATGATCACACAGCAGAAGAGAAACACAGAAACTCCAGATGCCCACACTAAACTGTATACTGTGGAACAGAGAAGGGTCCCTAGTAGTCTTTGATCCTTTGTCGCCAACAGAAGAGCTGGTGCTCGATAAAGTTTCATGAGAACAAAGCAGCACGAGCTACACTGGTGGCCCTTCAGAGGACTGAAATCCACCAAGTTTCCATTGCCTCTTTAACCTCTTTCTCATTTTAGTGAGAGAGTGGACATAATTATGTCTAGATAAACTACAAAAACAATGTGAAATAGTCTAATATCTCATGCCATTTCATGGTTTCTTGGACACATTCAGTACAATTTCAAAAGTATACGGTTAGAATTGTTACAACAGGTCAGACATTGCAGATCAGAAAGAGAATAGAATAAGACAGGTAAGTAGCCAATACTCTGTTCATTTAAAAAAGTACTTCTCTAATCAGTACATGCATTGGTTTGAAAATGAACCTTTTAGAACCAAAAACAATGTTGGTGGATTTCCATTTGTTGGATGCTGAAGCACAAACTCTGATGGTACTTTACTGCCAATAGATCAAAACATTAATTAAATGCAATTCTACATGGACTTTTAAGTAGTATGAGCTGAGTATCTCCGCTGGAGGAATCTATCCAATGTACCTCAAAGCTTCAGCGCCTAAAATCTGCTCACGTGGAATCCAACCATCAGCATTTATCAGATCCAACCAGTGCCCTATAATATCCAAAGAAATCTCAACATCCCAACGCCTTTTCATGCAAAGACAAAAAACAGATCTAATGTCATTCAGAAATATTAGAATGAGAACTTACAAGCAGCATAAGTTGCTATGAACGAAAGAAAAATCAAGGAAGAAAAAAAAAAAAAAAACATATCTGCATGCCTAAAAGCCACCCACCAGATCAACAGCTGGTGAAAACCTTCATCCCACAAAAACCCTCTAGGAAAGAAGGGACGACTTGGTACCGCTGTGTATAGCTCAGCTGGCCAATATGAAATATAATTGTCACCAGGCACAGGCTGCATGAGATAATATCCCACTACATGACTTTGTTATGCATCAAATTTAGCAATCAATCAAGTAAACACAAGACAAATTTGATAGGATGGCTTCATTAATATGGATGAGAAATTTGTAAATAGATAAATTACTGACTAATCAAGCATCAGCTTCCGCAGATGTAAACAAGAACTATTTCGTGGATTTGCAGTTTGTAACATACCAAGCATAACCAGTTATTCCAAGAAAATGGATACTGAAGAGTTACAACTTTTTAGTATGTAGTGGGACATGTATAGATAACATAAGAAAATAAAATAAAAAAGTAATGAATAAAGGTCAGATGACTGTTTTGGGTTTATTGGCCATGTTTCCAGAAAAATATACTGACGGCTGTTTTGGGTATGTGGAACATGTTTCCAGAAAAAAAAATATACTTTTGAGAAAGATAATGTAAGCTAAGACTGACGTGCAAAACCTTCATTAAACAGGAATCAAAAAAAATATTTAGATAAGAAAAGCATCCGCCAAAAAATCTCTTAAATTAGGTAAATCACACTGGATCACAAATATTTTCTCAAAACATTTGTTTTAACTCTCATTTTTTGTGACCTTTGCGGTTAAACCAAGAAAGTAAAAGGAAATTAATTGTGTTATCAACAGAATATTGACATAAAACAGGTCAGCAAGGTATATGTATAATTTGACGGGACATCATGGATTATATTATATACTTTTTGATAAAAATCAGCTAAGAAACTTCATACCAACACAAAGAAAACCAATACAATAATGTAATGAAATGCAAATAGATGTTGTACATAACATGATTCCACAAAAGTTAGATTGAGGAGATGAGCAAGTAAGCCATCAAACTAATTAGAAACAGCACATTGATCCAGATTTCTGAATTTAGACATACATGATCAATATGCAATAGAAAGAGCCAAAGAGAGCAATTCAATTCATGTCACCAAAATGAAAGAGACGGCTTGAAAGCAACTCAGCTGAAATGACTTACATTGGAGGATGGTGGAAGTGAGATTTTTGATTGACCATAGAAGTAACCAATCCCACCCAACAAATTCCCAAGAGCTGCTTTACTTACTGTAATGGCTTCAGAAGACAGCTAGGAAAATAATAATAATAATAATAAAAAATAGATCTCAACTCAGGGACATGAATATTAACGAAACCCCAATAATGAGAAGCAAAAAGATATAGAAATACCAGTACAAGAGCAAATAACAGGGAAAATTCAGTTGAATATTCGATGGTAGTAGACAACAATGCAGATAATAAAACACTATGTGATAAGTTTGCAAACTATCTTTAATTGTAAAATCTTGGACCAATTAAATTCAACTTGAATGTTTCCAGCACATGCAAAAGCAGTGAAATTTTTGTGAAAATAAATGCACATACAACGATCAACTTCTGTAATCACATTTGATATTATGTCCCATGCCAAATTTCACTACCACAAAACATCATATATGTGGTGAATTTGTTTGTAACATAAAATTTATTTGATAGAAATGTAATTTCATAGAACATAAAATTTATTTGATAGAACAGATCATAATGGCCCATCTCAGTATCAACTCATTTTCCCTTCTCAATGCATATTATTTACAAATCTTCCCTTCTCAGAGTCTCAAAGAACTTGGAACACGTGAATAATAAAAAACTATGACATGAGGATACAAAATCTTGATTTCTGTTGCATGGGTCCATATATGACTTTCAAGAGCATATAGCAAGTTATTAACCTAAAATCGTACGGTATGTTGTTGAGTGAGAAGTGAAAGTGGTTTCGGTGAAACCGTAAAACAGTCAGAAACAACATAAGACACATCTCGCATGTGTGATTCCTGAGGTCAAATTCCACAGCAAAGTTGTATGATTTGCAATAAACCTCTAGTCATTACTCATAACCCTCAATCAAAAAAAAAAAAAAAAAAAAAAAAAAAAAAAAAAAAATCTCAAAATCCAAGGACAATGCATTGGAAAGCATCCATAACAGATACCTCATCAGACATTTTAAAGCAATTTTGGAACTTCTCATCAAATTGCTTCTGCTTCTGCTCTAGACGGTTGGCCAAAGAGTTGCCTGAAATAATTAGCAAATGATCCAATTTATGAGTAGGGAATAATGCTGGCTTACAAGTATAACATGAAATTGTGATCTAACAATAATAAAAATAAAAGAGTGTAATTTTCATGAAGAAAGCCTGCATCATATGTTAACTCAAAGACCCACTATCAGTTACCAGAGAATATAAACTATTTGAAATACTTGAGAGTTGATCAAGAAAATCTCACAAGTATAAGATAGCACCATGTACGTCATAATCCGTATAAGATAGCATTTACGGAACATTATTGCTCGATTAAAGGATAAATAAAATTGCAACTGCGTATTCATTGAATTAGGATGCTTTTTCTTTTAGAATTGAAATTGTTTTTGTATTACTTGGTTTTATTTTGCCAGGACATTCTTTAATGTCGGTGTCTAGTTTTGTAAGTTCTGTATAGCAGCTTGTCAGATTACTAGTTATTTCTTCAAAATAGAAGTTTCCATTATATTTTTAATGAAAAAGGAAGGTTAATTATATTAATGGTATGATTAAACAGTGTCATAGAGATTATATATATTGAAGAATAAATTATATAATCAAGCAACTAAGAAAAGAAGAACAAATCTGCAGATTGAGGTGGTTTTGAAATCCGGATTGATTGCCTTTTGAAGATATTTATTTTCTTGTTCTATTATTATTACCTGCTATAAGTATGCCAATTTAATACAATATAGGGTCTCTAGTAGTGGCAAGGTAAGCAATAAGAATTTATTGTAATAGCTTGGCTAGTGGGCAAGATTAGTTCTTGCTGAGCAGAAAGAACCGTTCTGCTGGGAAGCTTTACCATATATATACATTAAATAAATTTCAGATTTCATTCTCTTGATTATCCACTCCTATCACAATGTCTTGAAATTGATGTATATTAGGCTTAACTACTTACCTTTGTCGTTGGAAGCACTAAATCATTCTGGGAGAAACCAGAAAGAAGAAAGAAAAATAATTCAGGGGAAACCAAAAATGAAAATGTTATCCCTAAGATATCCAAATAGAGGAACATCACATTAACTTTTTCAAAAACTCCATCTTCACAAATAAATAGCCTCAATTTGCATATGGTACAAATCTGACCTTAACATGTAAAATTCTTCATTTAGAAATACTGAAAAACCTCTTCAGTAAGGTATGTCTACTTTCATGCTCAGATCTCCAACTCGTCCTCTGCCAAGTAACTAAATTTCCTACCCAAAGCTATGTTGTTACAGCTCTAAGGCAGTGATAACATCTAATTATTAGAATAGTTTGTATCATTGTAAGTCGAGGAGTTGTATCGAATGTTTCATGACACATATATATAACTGCTTTGAGAAAATACAAGATTTCCCAGAGCTGTTTAGTTTCAATTATATTTAAGAACATAAAATATCAAGATTCAAATCCCTGCATATATCTAATGTCAGTTTATTTCTGTTATGCTGCCAGGATCTCAAATGATTCTACTATTGCATACACAAGTGAACACATACTATTTCTTTCAATAAGACCTGCTATATCAATTTTAATTTCAGTTGTGTTATTAAATTTGAGTCCTTAGCAAAAATTTTTGTCAGGGTAGCAGTAAAATGATTATTTCTGCAAAAACATTTGTCTCAATATTATCATTGAGCTTGGAAAGTGACCATTATAAGAAGTAAAACGAATGATACCTGTGAGGCTCTTCATACGTTCTTTCACTCTTGAAGTGAAACCATCCGAATTTGATAGAAAGGCCAAATCCGCTTTGAAGGGAATCATTGCAGATATCTGAACTAACATGATAAGGAAATACTTAGCAACATTGATGAGAAGCAAAGGTAACAATGAACAAAATTATTTTTGTTTAATGGGTTAGACAACATAATAAACAATTTATTGGGCATAACCTGGAAAACTAGAACATTTGGAGCATTATCAGATGTATCTGACAGCTGTAATCGACCAATATTCCTAGCCTAAAGAAAACATGGAAAAATCAGTTGAAGGTAACATGACAAAACGCACTGTAGAGCACTAGACTGAAGTCACGACAGCTACAGTTGATGAAACAACAATACTCATAGTTTTAAAAAATAAATACTACGAACCTGAATACCAAGATTAGCTTGAACAAGATCAGATAAATTGTGAAAATGGCGTGTCTTGAAACCAGCATAGTGGAACTCAAACTCATCCTTGAAAAGTTCATTATTTTGCATTAGTTTACATATCATCAAATATAAATCATATTTATATACTTCTTATTTCAAAAGGACATACCTTCGAATCCAAATGAAGCTCCCAGCTACCAAGATCATTTCGTGAACCAAATGCAAGGAGGTAATCATCAGGAACATCTGAGGTGCCTTTACCCAGACCAAGAGTTCCAATACCTTCATCTGCCACATAAAAGAAAAGGTGCACACTTTTGGCCGTTTCCTCATTAAGTCTACAACAAGTCCAAAATTTTGAGGAATATTAGAAAATGCCAGAACTCACAGGTTTTAAATGATAAATTTACTCAGCAAGGAGTGATTTCAGGTCTCCACTTAAGCAGTGAAATTGCTTTGAAATTACATAAAACCTGATACCACTCGGAAAAGTGCAACTTACAATTAAACATAGGAACTAAAGCCGAAAACATAACAAACAACAGCCTAACTAATAGACCATCTTAGTGAACACATAATAAAGAAGTTTCGACAACATATTATTGCAAGATGCAAACAAGATAAGGGATTTAAACTCTGTCTCAGCCCTAAATGGACTCCAGATTTGATAACAATCTATTTCCATATTCGTTTAATAGCTAAAAAAATCGGTTGATTAAAGTAAGCCTCTTATGACTATTTTACTGCCATGTTAACCCATCATCACTATTCCTCTACTGCAATGTCTTTAAAACTCTTGTATAATTACAAGGGTAAGGTCAGCGTACAACTGACCCCCCAGACCCCAACCTGTTGGGAATATACTGGGTATGTTGTTGTTGTTGTTGTTGTTGTTGTTGTAAAATGGATAAAAAAGTCAATCAAGATTATGCTTAAGCATCTTGAAATACATGTCTGTCAGATGAAAGCATCATAAAGGTCAGATGAAAGCATCATAAAGGGTCTGGTAACTTACCCTTCACTTTGTGCTTCAATTCGGATTGCCCAATCACCCCCATAGCCGCTCTCTTTATCCTTTGACTTCAAAAAACTTGTAGTCAATGCCAATTTTTGGTCAACCAATACCTGACGACCATAATCACGCCCATTATGATGTGTCCAACCATATTTCTTTAGGTCATCTGAATCTTGGCACACATGCCTCATGGAATATTGCCCATCCTTAACACCAATCCACATCAATCCGGCAAGTAGAGATTGTGGAGTCCTGGCAATAACATAAACTTGTTACCCTATTCGTAATAACTGCACCACCACAGTAGAAACTAGCAGAAATCAAACACCATTCAAATAGAAGAAGAGCAAGATAATGTTAGAGTTGACAGAATAAATTTACCCATAACCTCCTTATAAAAAAACTGCATTCGAGACATTCAATAAAAAATAAGATTCACTAATCAGACATTACCATTAACAGTAACTACGAAAAAGAAGCCGACTCTATATCAAATATACTGTTCTTTTTAAAGCTTGCATAGAGTTACTGGTATCATTGCAACAAAGATATGAAAATGAACAGGGAATATCACAGAAAACTGAATTTCCATCAGTGGCCATAACAGAACCTGCAGCAAAATGTAATGCAACAGAAATTACCGTGCTCGAATCCCAAAATAAACATGGGGCCTATACGTCCCCCAGTATAAACTTTCCTTGTGCTCTCCTTGAAACTGCACCCAGCGCGAAAATAAAATAAAAAGATCAACAAACTCACTTGCAGTAAAATAACAGGAAATAAAAAACAGTTCAAATCTTTCTACTCATAATAACATTTTCAATCATAAATTAATAATAATAAGCTTGTTTACCATAGGAAGATCCATGAGCTTGGGTGCAGGCAATGGTGTAACAACCCTAGGCTTCAAATTCTCCACCGCAGGGTTTATCAAATAATTCTTCATATACAGTCCGACCACGATAAGAAGAACACCGGAAGCAAACAAAGCGACGATGGTGGAGTTCAGGACCCGACTGGGAGTTCGGGCTTTTCCAGAGAGTGATCGGGTTTTCGGGTTCGGGTTTTCCCTGTTAGGTGATTGATCGCCATCCAAAAGCTTGTTTCTGCCTTGATTTGTGCTTCTTCGGGAGATTCGGGTCATTTCCGGGTAAGGGTCAGGATTCGGTATCCGTGCTTCCGTTCTAAGCTCCGATGAAATTTGCAGGTCTCAGGCATAAATTGGAAGAGAGGCGCACCAGTGTGAAGAGTTGCCAGTAGGACCGCTAGGGATATATTAGGCCGTTCATGGTCTTTTATTTTTATAGACATAGATTATAGACATAAAGATAAATTAAGAAGGGCGTCACGCAGAAAAAAATAAAACAAAATAAAATAAAGATAAATTAAGAATAATAGTATTCGACCCTTATAAATGTAAATAAAGTATTGTGAGTTATTTATATGCATATAATGGTTATTATGTTTCTTTCATCTTTTTTCTGGCCAAATTTACAATTAAAGGTGTTGAAATATATATATTTTTTTTTTAAATTGTGTTTATCTGATTGGATGTAATGTACATTATAGTACGTATTTTTGTTGTGAATTATTTAATATAATATTATTATTATCGTACATAAGAAAATAACATTAGTATAAATATTTATGTTTTTCTATAAAATAGTGATAAATGATAAAAATAGTATGATATCCATTCATGTCATATTCTTCTACATACCAAACACATCAATGAAAAAAAAAAAAAAAAAAAAATCCCTTCCATTCCATTATCATTTCATTATCCAACTCATTTCATTCATAACAAATTTCATTTCATTATACCAATGTTATTTGGCATCTTCAATAGTGAGAATGAATTGTAGTCTATATAGATGGCATTGAATGGACTGTCATGTCCATGAATAACTTTCCAATGGTCAATTTCTAATGGCATGATTGATATATTGGAATGAAATTTGATAGGAATAGAAAGAGTTGAAGAATTGAATGAATATGAAAAAGGAATGAAACAAGTTTTTCTATTGATGTGTTTGGTATACAGAAAGAATAAGACCTGAATGAAATGACATTATCATTTTATATTATCATATCATATTTTAGAGAAAAAAAATAATATTTACATGAATGTATTTTTTTATTTATGATAATAATAAACTATTTTATTTTTTAAAAAATATATACTATAGTTTACTAAATATTTTTTGTGTTGTTACACTCATATATATATTAAATAATAAATTGGTGAATTGTGTATTCGTATACATATTAACTAATACAATTATATTATTTAATAAAACCCTATAAGTATATGTGGTCGAATATAATTTTTTATATTATAATTCACTTTACGAATAAATATATAATATATGTAATGTATAAAAATAAAATAATATATTTATAAATCATTTATAAATGCATTTTCTTAGTGTTATTTTGATATAAGTATATTACATATCTAATTAAAATATGAACAATAAATAAAAATAATATTTAAAAATTTTATTTGAATTTTTTTTAAAACAACTTTAGTTAATATAATTTAATCATGTTTATAGTATATATTATATATTTATTTTTTTTATTAGTATTTGTTAATACTTTTTTTTTGAAAAATTGATTCCTACAAATATAGGAATGATGTGGAATGACTAATTCCATGGAGATGAGTTTTGCAATTTCCATTGGAATGATCATTCCTTTAAAAAAAGTATATCAATAATGAGATAAGGAATGAGTAAGAGAATTATCATTCCATTCTCATGTTATTCCCTCATACCAATCATGTCATAAATACCTATCAAACGTGTTTTTTTTTTTTTTTT
>CACSLK010003174.1:3766916-3780395 GCA_902706635.1 Striga hermonthica
ATCCACAAAAAAAAAAAAAACATCATCTTAAAATATCATAATTTTAGTACTGCACTTATATATACCTACATTGCACTTTATACAACAGAACGTTGCACATTATAACGCAACACGTTCCACATACTAAAATTATTAATAATTATAATGATTGATTGAATAATATTAGTTGGATTAGTTGGTTAATGTTGGATTTAGTTATTTTTAAATAAACCAAATAACCGAACATGCCGAAGTATGTCAAAACTATTAACAATTTCCTTTTATTTATTTATTATAAATGATACTATTTTGCTATCTATATTTTTTACGTATTGTAATTGCACTTTAGGGATATACGGATTGCACATTAATGTCTATCAGATTGCACAAAATTGAATGATATATGACGAACATAAATTCGGTACGAATTTTTATATTATTAGTATTATTATTATTAGTATTATTATTATTATTATTATTATTATTATTATTATTATTATTATTATTATTATTATCATCATCATCATCATTTTGCAGAAACTACAGCAACTCGTTGCAGATTTTAACATGTTGCCCTTTATAAAACAACACGTTGCACTTTATAGAACAATACTTTGCACTTTATCGCAACTATTGGATTGCACGATGGAGATCGAAATCGATCAAACTCAAATGTTTCAACCAAATATAATATACAAATAATAAATAAAATTAATAACATGTTAGATATATTTTAAATATAAATAATAGATATATTTTAAATATAAATAACAAATTATTTCGATTATTTAGGATGATTCGGGTAACCGACCGTATAAATCAATAAATTATGTTAATCTCAATTGATCTGGGACAAAAAAAAAACAATTGGTTCAATATACACAATACAAACCGACAACGTGCACCATAGTGTTGGGCAAATTGCACCCTAATAAATGTTAGATTGCACAGTATATTTCATTTGCATACATACTAATTTTATTAACAAGAAATAATAAAATAATAAAAAAAATATTAATAACAATCATGTTTTCTATAATGAATAAAATAATTCATGTCAATTATTTTGGTTATTTATGATAACCAAAAAATTAAATCGATTATGTAGAAACTAAAAATTTTAGTTCGAAGTTTTATATTTCATATTGATCATATGTTTTTTACTTAAAAATTGATTACGTCAATAGATTATGTCATTTACATTTCGACTTTTTTATTTTATTTAGATAGCCCAAATACCCAAAAATCGAACTACACAAAAAGTACTGTTATTTGATATTATTATTATTATTATTATTATTATTATTATTATTATTATTATTATTATTATTATTATTATTATTATTATTATTATTATTTCCAGCCACAAATACATAAAATATTGAATAATAAATAAAAATATTATGATATTAATTATAGTTTCATCACTTACAATTTGGACCCATGGCTTAAATTGTAATATATTAGAATTGTTGATATTGCAAATTAGTCCCTTAAATTTGTCAAATTCTCAAAAATAAACCCCTAAATTGAAAATTGGAATCCTAAGCAGTCATTCTCGCTGTCGCCGGAGAGACCCCTCACTGTCGCGGGTGATGCGACAGTTACTCTTAGTGTTTCCGACACATCTTGTTTTCGCAGAGGAGGCCGTGCGTTTGTTAGTTGCAGTCCACTTCGGTCCGCCGGGTACTCGCCGTGAAGGGGCTGTTCGACGTCGAAGACGAGTGGGATGGCGGCACTGTTACAGATGTCGGGCTGCTCCACTACATTACAGTCGGGGGAGGTCGCCGTCTCGAAGCATCTTCCACGGCGGCCTGGTGTTGTGTTGACGGCGGAGGGCGGAGGCAGGCTGCGGTCGGAGGCCAACTGAGGTCGGAGGCCGGCTGAGGTCGGAGGCCGGTGGCGTATGTCGGTCCGGTCGCTGGGTGGCGGAGGCGGGTGGATTTCTGATGGTGGTAGGTAAGTGGTGGTGAATCTGTGTGTGTTTGTGTGTGCAGATTTCATATCTGATCGAGGGTGATGAAAGATGGTGATGAGAGAGAAAATTGTGGTTAATTAGTGTGTGGGTCCCACATAATATTATATATGTGTATTGACCAACTTACCCTTAATTATTTGTCAAATATCAATATTGACCACACTATGATCAAATAATTACCAAGTTGCCATTAATGATTGACTATAATTTGACTTCATCATCACCATTGATATGGTTGATCCCATGGTGTAGGTTCATTCTTATTTCTTTCACTAGAAACCATTCTCATATGATCCTTTACCTATATATATATATATATGTATATATACTATATAAACAAAATTAACATTTATTAAAAATAGCAACTAAATTTTGGTCAAAACCTCTTTCATCATTAATTGCATACTATTAATAGTAACTATGTTGTTCTTTTTTTTTTCCACATCCAGCTTTAATTAAGGTGAGCTGTTATAGAATCCCCCTAAATACGCTGAATGAAGGAGCCGATTTTTTGGTAATATTTTTGCTCAATTTTCAAATCAATACTCGGATTTTTTGTTGATAATTCAAAGAAAAAATCTATATATATAGTTACTAGCTAATGGCATTTAATAAAACCTATTTAATTTTACCTATGTGGCAATTTAATTTTTTTCCCTCCAAAAATCGTTATTTTTTATGTATTTAATCTTTCATTTAATTATTAAATAATCAACACTAATCACTACAAAATTACAAATATCATTTTAAATTATTGATTACTGACAGTTGACCATATAATGTGTTGGCCATATAATGTAATTAGATTTTATTATTGTGGTTACATTTAAATTAATTTATTTTTATAAAATAAAAAACGTATTTAAAATTCCTAAATAAATAATAAATAATTCATAAAAAAAAAGATGTACCAAAATATGCATTACATTCATTCATATAAACACAGTTTAAACAAATAAATATTTTAACTTATTTAATTGTATATTTGGCCAGCAAAAAGGTGAAAAAAATAATTAATCATTATATGCATACAAATAATTCACAATACTTTATTTACATCTATGAAAATGCACAGGATCGAATACTAGTTATCCTGATATAAATGGATATTTTCTTTCACAATACACATTATTTAAACAGCTTTAATTAAGGTGAGCTATTAAAGAATCCCACAAAATACGCTTATTCAAGGAGCAGATTTTTTGTTGCTAATTCAAAGAAACAATTTTTCTGATATGAAGGGATTTTTTCTTTCACAATACACATTATTTAAAATATTAATCGTTTCAAATTTTAAATTAAATCAAAGTGATATGGAATTCCGATTTTCTTTCAACTACTTTCAAAGATAGATTTTTTCAATTTTTAAAAACTCATTTTTTTGTTTAAAAATATTAACCCTTAATATTACTATGTATTTTAATGATTTCGAGCACGATCCTAATGCACGTCAAATTATGTTATTCTTCAAAATTATACAGTCTGTGCATCGCACGGGTTACGTACTAGTGAGTTAGAAAGCAAAATCTTTTTATTAATTATTTTGCTAGAAATTATAAATTTATAAATTTAGGCATTGCTGTTGATGTTGAAGTTAACTTGAAATTTAAATTAGTTTTAAACTATAGATCGCGTAACAACTTTTTTAAATAATATTTTATCAATAGATCTATTCAGTCCAAACTTGTTTTTAAATAATAATTTTTTAATATCTATTCCTTCAAATGCAATCGGTAATGGCAAAAACATTTGTACTCAAATTTGTGTGGCAATTCCCCTATATCCCCCTATATATTAATACAGAATGCGCTGAGCCTACGTGGCTGTTTCTGGTGCTTCGAAATCCTATGTGGCAAAATTACATGTTTCGTTATTAGGCTTAGATAAATTTTAATTTAATTCCAAACCTAAAATAATTAGGTTCGGATTACCATAAATATGTTGATTATTTATGACCATGTTAATGTATTAATTGTATTTTAATATCATTCCTTATTATAACTATTGAATTGTATATATATTTTAAAAGTTAATAACTTTTGTATTTTTTATCAGTTTTACATATGTAATATATCAAATTAATCTTCTTTTGATGAGCTTCGATTTCACATCCATATTGTATGTATAAAAAAATAATTTATATTTATCTTTATAACAATAATAAAATTATTTTTAATATTAATTAGAAAAATAAAATTATTTATCAACTAATATATTTATATTTCAAGTCGTTATATGATATAAGTTATAACAACTAATATAATATAACACATGTAAGTCATAAGTAACATATCTCATTCTAAAATATATAGTAATATTTTTTTTGTAACTAAATTTAATTTAGTTTTCTCATTAGTTTTAAAATTTAAGAATAATTTTTTAACAAACACCCGTGTAATACACGGGTGTTGTACTAGTTTTTTTTATACATTAACATCTCAATATTTGTTTTATATCTGTCATATAAAATATTTCCCAAATATTTGCATAATTTTCGGTATCATATGAATATTTTATTTTATATCTATTGTATAATTCACCAACATTTGCATAATTTTCGGTATCACCTCAATATTTATTTTTTTATATCTACCTTAGCGTGAGCCGTGAAGTATGGTCTAATTAATGTTTTGTATGTTGTTCTACATATTATTCAGGTATATAATCATAGCGTGGAGTATTTTCTATTTTAGATCTACTATATACATAAAATTAGCGTGAAGTATGGTCCGATCCATGTTTTGGTTGTTGTATTACATAGGTTGTTGTATTACATATTATTGACGTATGTAATAGCATGAAGTATTGTCTAATTAATTTTTTTATGTTAAATTATTCATGCATATTTTGCATATAATTATTAATGGTTTCACATCTAATATTTTAGATACTTTTAAACATATTTAGATATTTTTTTACACATTCTCTAGATTAAGAAGGTATATCTATATATATAAAGAGGTTAAATGAGTTGAGTTCAAGTGAGAAAGGTGTTCACCGAAAGAAATGAGAATGAATCTTAGCCATCAGATAGGGTGATCCAACGGATAAAACAAAAACTCAAATTTTAATCACATTAAGGGCAGCGTGGTAAATTTTACCCAACACCAACTCACCCTACCCAATCACAACCTACCATCTCACCTCGGACCCACCACTCGTTCTCTTTCACACACAACGCACACTCCACATACACGCAGACACATATACACACAACTACACTCGGCAACCCCGACGGCCAGCCTTCGGCTATGCTCAGCCGCGTCAGTCGCGTTTATTTTCTCCGACGGCCACCACAAAAGATCTGTCGGACCAGTGCACATGCATTGATCTTCTTCTACCACAAGACGGTCCCACCGTCCGCCACCACCACCTCCACCGTCGCAGTCATCATTATGTCCGACCTTCATCTACCGCACGACCAGCAGTCGTCGGAGGGTCGAGGATCAACCAGCAAAAAAAATTGCATAGCCCAAGGCTCCTCTACCTCAAGACGGTCCCGCTACACGCCACTGCTGGCCTCCGCCGCCGTCATCACTCTTTCTGACCTTCCTCTACCGCAATTTTCATTTTTGGAAGTTTAATGATTTCAAGGAACTAATTGCAATTACAAGAATTTTGATTATATTTCAATTTAGTCCGTGAGCCAAATTTATAATATTAAGAATTTTAATATAATTTTATTTTTATATATTCTTTATACATATATATTAAAATAGTAAATAAAATGTTAAAGACAAATAATATAACATAATAAATAATAAATATTGAAATAATAAATATTTTTTTAATAATATAGATAAAAAATATTTTGATTATTTAAGTTAACTCAGTTAACCAATCGAATAAACTGATTATTTTGGATCGATTTTAGATTGGACTTTCACATAGGAAAATCCATGCTACAGAATGCACGCACAATAGATCTATCAGACTGTACAATAGTGTTAGACCAAATGCACATTAATCCGTTCGAAAATGCACGTTAGCACAACATTGTGTTTGTTCACATATATTAAAATTTCAGTTATTTTGGTTCTGTTTCAGCCTTAGTTACAAAAAAAAAATTAAAATTAAAATAACAAAACCAATCGAACTATATCAAAATAATACTTTTATATGTATTATTTATTTTCATCAAATAATAATATAAAATAGTAATTAAAAATATAGACACTGAATATAGTTTTATTGTATAAAAAATTTGATAAATGCAAAATAATGTTGATTGAAGTATAAAATAAAAGATCTCTATTGTTATGCTGGATTTAAAAACTATAATAACGCGTTACTAATGTATAAAGTGCAGGAAATTTGTATTATTAGTGGATGATTTTGAAGTACATGACGTCGATTTAGGTGTAAATCGAGTTGGTTTTTGTATGTTTGTACGTAATGTCCTGAATCTGATCCTTGTACAACAAATAAATTTCACTACTTATAGTAACTTTAATTGGCTCGTGAATCGAGGTTGGTACAGCCAAATTAAATGCAAAGTAGCTTTATGGAGGCGGTTTATGGCAGTTGGGCCCACAAGTATGATGACGTTTGTTGTGGTGGTTATTTGAGTCATGTAGACACCTTGTCACCTGCTTTTGTTTTTGGACTTCTCGGATCTCAGTCTTCGCGGGAAACCTCGGTTCTGTGGAGGTCGGTTGTTACCGTAGGAATGCAGTCGGTTCATTTACCAGGTCTGAATCGAGTTGCTATAAGAGCGCATGATACATGTTTAGTAGGTTTGACCAGGTCAGTTATCGACACACATGCCCCCGACATTAGTTGGCATATGAGAGTGGTGGTTGTTGATGTCGCATTTTAGGTTTATTGAACCCGACCTGCAAATGCTCTTCGCGTTCATTCAGACTTTTGAGTTAATTCCGATGTGTGGACACTTGTATGAATTTGGTTTATTATTCGCTTAAGTTGAAGCGGCATAACGACTAGGAATAAATGCGACGACTCGCGAAAAGGCGTGCTAGTGTTTAAGGCGTTTTAACGAATATATGTAGATGCCCACGTGGGCGCCAAAGATTGGCTCATGTATGAAGAGTGGTGTCGTTTCATTTGGGGGACGCGTTTGCTGCATGCGCCCCCATTTCACCCAACGATCACAAAATTCAGCTTATAAATACTCAAAACTTTAACCTCCTAGGGTTTTACTTCTGAAATCTTCCAATTAGCAAACTCTTGTGTTCTCTTACTCTTCAAACTTTCTGTGTTTCTTTTTTTTTTCCTGTGATCGTGAATTCAAGTAATTTCTTCATAGTCAGCACTTAGGGTTTTGAATTTGCTAAGATTTTGCCCTGAGGTTTCTTGCTTTTTGTTATTTTTATTAGACTTTTCCTTTTTTTGTCTTACAGGATCTGGTTCTTAAAATTTATACCAGAAAAATAGCGAAATACAAAGTTTGAAATTGATGGGAAACAGGAAGAATGTACGAAGGAGGACAGGAACTTAGAAGTCGGCTGCTTAACGAACTTTTTGAAGCGAAGTGAAGTCAGAAGTATTGGCAAAGCGAAGTTCATACGATCCATACCGCGTGATGCACATGGTCTTGGGTTCGTCTCCCTCGGAGATGCGGACTTGGTAGTAGCCTTTCTGTAAATCCATCTTGGTGTACACTCGGGCTCCCCCAAGTCGATCGAACAAGTCGGCAGGAGAATTGGCTTCTGCGAACGAGGAACAAACGGCGTCTAGTAATAGTAAAATGATTTCTGAGGAGGCATTTGACTCGGAGGACTTGGAATTGGCACTCGAGTACCATTTGTGGGACCCAATATTCTTCGAACGTCTCGACATTAAGAGGGATAACATTGAAGGTGATATTGAAGTTGAAAGGGATGTGATGATGTTACCGGAGTATTGGATGCGGCCCGCGCGTCGGTGGCCAGACGCTGACGCAGATTATATTGGTGAACTGAATCCTCACTGATGTCGACGTAGTACTGCTCTAGGAACACGTCCGGGTCCCACAATCGGTGAAGCTCGTTGCACCAACCCAGGGAAAAGAATCACCTGCCCCTCCTCCCTGGGTGTATTGGTATTTTTGCCGAAAGTTTAAGGTCGGGACTGAGATTTCCTCTTCCCAATTTGATCACAAATTATTTTCGCGATTGGGGGTTGAGTTTGTGCCAGATTGCGTCGAATAGTTGGAAGAGAGTTATCAGATTGATGGTTCTACTGAATGAGACGGGTTGGGACTTACCATCGACATCTGACATGAGAAGTTTGTTCACTTTTAAACAAAGCCCGAGTAGGAAGGTAGCAGAGCCGTTGTGTTGCTTCTTCTGTGCTGGTAAACCACATACGGGTTGAAAGTAGGTGATCTGGTAACAAAAATACCGGACGCGCTTCATGCTTTTCATGAGGAGTGGTTGTGGGTTGGTGGAGAATGGTAGTCTGCAGACTTCCTCAACGAGACTTTAATAGACGGGATGACTATCCCGACTATCATTACTATTTCATATTGTAAGTCCGATTCTTGTACTGAGTTGTTCTAATCTTGGATTGTTTTCTTTGTACTAATAGGTTGGACTTTTCATATTTGTAGTCAAACAAACCAAGGAACCCAAACTCACTAGTGAACTGAGAGATCTCTTGGTCGAGTTGTTTGAGTTAAGTCAGCAAAAGCGTAGTTAACGATCGGTAACAGACTCAAAGTTCGAACGCGTTAGTCTGTCTCCCGGTGTCATAGATTCTTCTTTCGACCCAGGTATAATCTTTAATCTTCACAATTTTTACTTCAGATTCAATTGAACTTGAATTTGATAATTTGTTGTATTTCCTGCAGTTTATTATTCGCTGCTAGGCTATTTTGGACTCAAGTCTATTGAGGACGCCAAAGTTTTCTGATATCGGTGCCTAAATTTCGACCTTTGGACCAAAGTCGGCAAAAGTAAAAAACTCAGATTAACCGAGATGGGTCGCAAGAATCTTATTAAGTCGTTGAGGAAAGGCGCTATTGGTAGCGGCTCTGCCCATGCTGGAACCGACGTGTCACTAAATGCGGCTATTAGAGGTACTGAGCCAAGCCCAACCGCTGGACAAGCGCCAAGCCCGACTCCAGTAGTCGTTGTTGATGCTATTAATCTCAGCCCGATGTACAGATAATCATACCCAACTCGGGGAGAGCTGAAGTGGAGGAACATGAAGTTCCGTAAAAAAGGGATTAAAGAAGCGATACGCTGAGGACCGCCTTATTGTTGATGAAGGACGTTCGAAGAAAAGTCATGACACATGTCGTCGTGTTAAAAAGACGGACGTCGCCCCGCAACAAGTCGGTGGGACTTCTTATATGAAGATTGATGACAAAAGAGCAGTCGAGCTTCATTTGCCGAGGGGTCAGTCGAGAAGTGGTACTCGGCTTTTCAACTGATCGAGATACCAAAATTGCCAAATAAGTTTCATCATCCCGACATCGCAATGGATGCTGCTCAGGTGCCTTTAACAATCTTCTTGCCCTTAACGCACCTTTAAAATTCCCCTCGACCAACTTCACCATAATGCTATCCACATGATGATTTGTTTAGATATCTTGAGTTGGGGCCATTTAGGGAAGCTCAATCCCAGTTTGTTCTTTAAAATTCCCCTCGACCAACTTCACCATAATGCTATCCACATGATGATTTGTTTAGATATCTTGAGTTGGGGCCATTTAGGGAAGCTCAATCCCAGTTTGTTCTTCCATAGCTACGGGTTAAAGTTCAAGAGGAGTGATGAGACCGGCTCTCATTTTGTCAGCCTTCGTAACGGCGCTCAATTCATTAGATAAGACTTGACAATTTATGACCTTGAAACCCAAGCATATCAATCCAAGCTCATAATTACCAACTTACTAAACATGAATATACAACAACAAAAACACCAACGATTTTTGTGGCATACCCTCAATAAACGAAGTCCAATTTATTTCATTCCCTTCCTAAGCGTCAGATAAGATTAAAATAAAAAATGGACTGCTATTTGAATAAATACCAACATATGTCGCACAGAGAAAAGAACTAAAAGGAGGGCAGCCAGGTAGAACCCTAAAGGTACGGTGTGAAACAAATCTCAGAATTAATTACAGTCGCAAAATTCTTGAATCTACGTCTCGAACCTGATACTGTTAGGACAGACTACACAGGCCTCATAGTACACCGAGGCGTTATTCCAATCTGTTACAGAAATAAAGGAAATACAGATCTCGAAACATAAAGAAAACAGAAGTACTCTTGGATCTTGACGAACATTACAGAAAAATGAAAAATTTATCTATTCCAAATTAAGAAAACCGGCAACATATAATTTTAAGGTGATTGGTATGATCTGGGGTGGTATGCATCCTGTTCTGTGACTGCACAAAGAAGCCATAACCACTGCAACCAATGACATAAAACCATGATTGATTAGTCGCATATTACAAAAACAGAACCTTTCTATATTTTTATAGGATGACAACTATGAGATTCACCTACAGTCAAAGTGGAAAGTAATCACTGTACATGATTTTAAGCAGATTTCACTGGCCATAACAGCATGAAATATAAAGCTGGAGCATAATGCTATTAACATTCCTTACAAGTATATATATATATTTTACAAGAAACTCTATATAATCATCATGTCAGAAGTAGAAAATTACCAGACAACATAGTTGATAGTTCTAACATAGATTCAGATTCAGTTCTTCCCATGACTTTTGTTGAAAGAGTGGCGCGGTAAGAGCTTCTGGCTTGGAGCAAGACGATCATCCTGCAACCAAAATACGTGTCAAGCTCTGAGTTTAGTAATAATAGTAATTCAAAAGGGTAACAGATAACTGAGAGACTACTTAAATCCTAGATATGACCAGTTACATATAATAAGAACACTAAATCATGCCGGGCAACAAAAATAATGGACATTGTTGATATTCATCCTCGAATATGAGGAATAAGGAGTACGTTGGTAGCAATGACACTACAAATAGTACAAAGACGATCTTCTCATTTTTATAGTTATTAATGTTATTTGTTAAATATATTATGATGTAGAATAAGAGTATCACAAACACAGTGCCAGAAACCCCGCATAATTAGAAGATAATGAAACCCCTTTCTTAAAAGAAAAGAATAAATAAAAACCAAGGGTTGAACTTGAACCAGACCAGCAACATGAAAAAGGCTGTCAAATAAACTTTGGTGCATACACTGGCTGACAGAATACATTAGGAACATAACCTACTGCGCTTTTACACATCAATCAATTGTCTCCAACATTATTATGCAAGAAAACTATTTTCCGATTTTTCACAACTGCACTCAACTAAGAAAGTAGAAATAAATAGCAGTTCAAAGAAGTATGAATATTCAGGCAAACCTTATACATGGAAGCCGCAGATTCAGACTCCACTGTTTGGATTGGAACCTGTCCTAGAGATTGGAATGCGTCTAGAGCATCTAATGTTAGCTGCCAACCACAAAGTGCGACAGCACCACTCGAACTAGAGCCACCACCACTACTACAGCCAGCTGCAGCAACATTTCCATTCACCCAAGGACAAAAGTGATTATGGTGCTTGATTGGATCAAACTCAAGTACTTCGTCATAGTTGTTTCCGCCACTGGGAGGTTCTAATAATGCCCAAATGCAAAAAAATAAATAAATAAATAAAAATGACCGTCAAGAAGAAACACCTAAGGATAGAACTAGTAAGAATATGTCAGTAACAGCTAATCATCGCACGGAGTTTGAAAGGTTCCACCTATTTTAAAATTCACGACAAATAGTAGAAGCTCATGATTTGCACAGTAAATTATAACAAAATGAATCCTTAAAGTGGAAATCACAATCCAGACTGAAAGTTTTCAACTTCAATTTGTCTATCCAGAAATATTGTATCATAATCACACGTAGTGCCAGTTAAAAAATTAATTGGCTGCAACAATAGTCTACCTGATCCATTTGTAAATTTATACCCTGATTCAACATATCCACAGTCATCGGTAGTCAGATTGGGAGCCTGAGTTACTTCTTCTTTGGATGCTTCAAAGCCAGAACATAAAACAGCATTGCAAGAAAGTGAAGGATGAGGGCTATTCTCGCATGAGGTGGCCTGCATGTTACTTGTCTTTTCTCCACTTTCAACAGAATCTGCCTTTGTTGAACCCACAATTTTTGAGCCACTATCAGCCCTTGCTATAGTATGAGACATCAATTCTTGACTATCACCTTGGGGGTCCTCTCTATCCATTTCTTCAGGGACAAAATCACCCATTAATCCTGGATCTGGGCCAAATTCACCCGTCTGACCCTGGTTGTCAGTTACTTCAGCAACAGGTTCTACATCACCGACAACACTGTCTGCTCTGTATATAGAAGCATCAATCCCATGTATTTCAGCTTCATGGCTAGCACCCATTCCAACACTTCCTCCACTAATTCCAAAGCTGGGACCATCTTTCCCATGTGCAGTACCAGTATCCGCATTCACTACTTCTTCTTCATTTGTACTACTAACACCTATTTCACCTGCACTTCTCACAACTGCTGGGCAAGTGCTTTGCTGCGCTTGGTTACTATAGTTCAGTTCTGATGTCTCATTGGCCTCTGTGTTCTTGACTGTCGATGTAGAAGGCAAATGTATGTCATCAAAGTCCCCAGGAAAGTACTCAACACTCTCAATTGAATCATCATTCGCATCGTGATTAATTGTGTCCATTGCAATGACAGAGGAGACATGTGCTGAATCTCTGGTGGATGGATAACCAATTATTTGCTCAGGACCCTGATCAAAGTCATCTTTACAAGCACCGACGCCAATGTCGAAGCCAAATGACCGGCTGGGACCTGCACCGAAGGAGTCTTTTCCATAGGGCAACTGGCTAGGACCCGCACCAGAGTCACGGGCACGTTTTGAAGGGCCACCAGTGTACTGCCCACCACCATCTACTTCATCACCATCACGGTCGATGACAGTTCCTTCGACACTGTCTGCTTGGTGAATCAATAGCTGTGGCGTGTCAACAGTGCTTCCACCCTCATCTAGGATCCTCTTGCGGGAACTGGGACCACGTGATTCATATGAAGCTGCACGATCACCAACCTCACTACCGGAAGGCTGCCCAGTCAATAGATCTCTTCTTCTATGAACATCTCGGTACTGTTCAGATGTCAAATTCATGTGCAGTCGTGAAGAAGACAATCCAGCAGATATGGTAAGATTTAGATCCACCCCGACATTTGACAATGATTTTCCTTCACCAGTTGCAGCTTCATCGTGGTCCTCTGCCTGGTCCCTCTCTGTACCATCTGCAGCCACCCACCCATCGATGCCACTAGCTGCACTTACTCCTCGTGTCAATGTCGTCTTCTTTCCACTTTCTGGAACATCAGTGCTATTAGGAACAAAGCTAGAAGGACGTGAGATGGTCAGGAAGTCCCAGATTCTCACTGTTGCGCCACATAAGCTACAATCCAACAATGGAGACCTGGATACAGCTTTTGAGCAAGTACCTAAAGCTTCATAGATCCCATAATTCTTTTTTGTGGAAGATGAAAAT
>CACSLK010003174.1:3800353-3817078 GCA_902706635.1 Striga hermonthica
TTTTTTTTTTTTTTCTATAATGTACATACCTATATATCTCATGTCTATTTCATACTCTATTCTTGTATAATTTATTTTTTCATCACAAATGTTTAACATGTTTTGTTTACTAGTGTGTAGCCCATATGCACGGGTAAATAATATTAAATAATATTAAATTGAATATGATAGTGAACAATTTAACTAACAATTATAATGTAAAGATATGAATAATTATAAATTAAAGATGTAGGATTAACATGCGATATAGTGGTTTACCATATAACATGATATAAAATTATCTTGTACATGAGAATATAAAAACTGTATGTTTAAAGTACTAAAAGTACCTAAAATATTATATAAATATGCAAAAATATCTAAAACTTTTTATTTATTATTGAAAGATATGAAGTCGCCTGAAATTTTTCTAAACTATTTTCTAAAAAAACATAAAGATGAGAATCCACCTAAAATTTTTCTAAACTATTTCGCAGAAAATATGTCTCAAAATATACAAATTTAGCATAATATGTGAATATCTATATGTAAGGTTGGGTTCAAGTAAGAAAAGATGCTTACTGAAAGAAATAAGAAAATGGTAGCTATTAGATCGGATAATTTAATGGCTAGATAAAAAGTCAAGATTATATCTTCATTAAGGTTAATGTGGTAAATTTCTACACAACCACACACCAACAGCCACGTGGCCCCACCTCACAACTCATTCTATCTCCCATTCACTCTTTATCTCTCTCTCTCTCTCTCTCACGCAGACACACACACACACACCACCAACACACAATCACACACTAATTGTAGTTCGACGGCCAGAAAGCTCTGCCCACCCCAAGCGCCACCTGTCAATCTCCGCCTCCGCCTCACCGATATCTCCGACCGCCGCCCTCATTTCAGCTCCCTCTCACACCTACTGCCGCCCTCCTCCCATCTTCATCGCCGACATCAAGAGCTCCAGGTTTTCGACCATAGAACCGACGGCATAACATACAAGATCTGACAGGCGACAGCATCGCAGCTCCGCCGTATACGCCGCAGCTCCGCCGCACCGACTCCTCCAACGTCACAGCGAGCAGAGCTTACGATAAATCAGACGGGGAGCACAAGACCAGACACCATAATCGGACGGCGAGCTTACGGTTACGCGGGGGGTTCAGTCGGCGCCGGACGACGTGAATCGGCCGACGACAAGGGCTTGGCTGACGAGCCTGTAATTCGATTTTTTTTTTTAGTTTTTGAGAATTAGGTATTTTTTAAGGAGTCTAATTTTACTTTCAATAGTTCTTGTTAAATATCAATTTAGTCCATGGGCCAAATCTGCAATTTATAAAAAGTATAAAAAATATTATTTTATATATTTTTAATATTAAAAAAAATATTAAATATATTAAATATATGTTTATCTTTAAAAATAATATACCAATCGAGGTATATAAAAGTTATTATTTTTATATTTTATCGATATATAAAGTATTAAATACAAAATGTAAATATTAAATATATTTATATATTATGGTCATTTTATGCATCTTTACTTAGCTTGCTTGTGAAGTTGACTATTCAAGTCCAAATATTTACATAGGTTGCACTTGCTAAGAGTTTCACTTTCATCACTGTATTTTGACGATGTTTGTGCCTCGTAGAAATATATCCTAATAACATATTTCTAATTCTGCAGCATGATGCAAAATAAAGAGTTAAAATTAAATTCAATAATAATCACACATTATGTCATTGGTCGGATTGATTATGAGTGTCATTTTATCCGATACGACTAACTCATGTTTGAGCTTGTAATCGTTTAATAACTGAATACAAGGCTTGGTTCGAGTTCAACTCATTGAAACTCGCAAAAAATAAGATCGACTTGACTCGTTCAATAAACCAAAGATCCTAAACGAGTTGCTCATGAGAACAATAAGTTTTGGAAACAATTTTGACGTGATTATTTTATAAAAAAAAATAATAATTAAAAAATGAGTGGTTCATGAGCAAACTCACTTCGGTTTTCCCGGTTAGTTGTTAAAGCTCGATTCCTTAAAGAAAACAAATGAGCCGAGTGTTGACCTAAAAATTCACTCAAGCGTTGGATGGACGACACGTGGACGACGAGAAAGTAAAGGGGCCAAGCCGAGGAGTGCAGAGAAAACGTTGCCCGACCTGTGGAAGCCGACCTTGTCTGGAAGCCGACCTCTTGAACGAAGCAACCTCGGGCGCAGGCCGACGTCGGAGCCGACAGACAGCATTTAATGTTAGTCCATCGACTGTTCAAGGCCCATGTGGAGGCATCATTGCGTGAAGGGGGCCCACTGACAGAAAAGCTGCGCAAATGTCATTCCGCATTAAATGCCGCCGAATCTCCTCAAAAGATGGGCCCCCAGTTACTATAAATAGCAACAATAAAGGCAATACGAGGATCCTTTTTCCCGACAGATAAATTCCGCATTAATCACCTCGGCTCTCGCTGGCTTTAGCATCATTACACTGTAAAAAACCGACCTCAAGTCCTTGAAAAACCGACTTGATATTGTCTTAAGAACTCTTCAGTTACTCAATAAAATCGTCTCATTACCGCATTAATCATAAAGTTAAAATATAAAAAGTTGATCAAATCCGTTTATCAACACCGAGCTTGAGCTTTTAGCAGCACTGAGTTGTGTTCGCGAATGACTCAGTTCAAAGAACAATTTTATAGTTGATTCATAATTTTCTAGAGGATTATTTATTCATCTTTTACTTACACAATTGTAATGTTGTTGTATCCTCGGAATTTAATACGGGCCGGTCCACAATAATCGCACAATTGGGCCTCTTATAATGACTTTCCATCCCATAATGTCTGGCCCAAAGAAAAATTATCGATTGACTCGATCAACAGACTATAACCGCAGATGACGACCGACTACTGATCGACAGAGATGGACGATTAGTCCTTGGCTTCCCCGAGTAGACTCCTCCCACTTAATAAAGCCATCGCTCAGGCCTGTCACATCCTCAAACGACAAGACTTTCAGGGATACGCACATCGTCATCTTACATCCTTAGGTGGCATAATGTCTTTAATGTTGAAACCCTAATTTTGGTTATAAATCAGGCCTCCACTAGAGGTCAAGATAATATGAGAAAGAGAAGAGCGAATAGTCATCACCACTACCCCTTATTCTCACCAAAAAATATTACTACCTGATTGGTTACCCCTGTTTTAGGCCATGAGCCACACATGTAAGCATTTTCATTAATAAAACAGGCTCGCAGATCTACATCTCCTCGTTGCACCCATTTACGAACCGGATAAATCGGTGTCGAATTACTTCCCTCAATTTCTTTTATCCATTTAATAAAATTAACTCCTTAAACAGTTATAATAACAAATAATTATCAACTTTATTACCTTAACTAATTAAACACATCTCGTAACTGTTGAAGGCCTACCGTCAATAGAATGGTGCTAGGGCGCAACTATCAAGGGTTATTGAGCCAATAAATAGCCATCATTCCCTCAAGATGTTTTCACAACCAAACACTTACTCTTTCATATACATGGCTTCCTCCTCCCATAGGAAGGGCGGTTCAGCCGACTCGACCCTCTTTCCTCTTCCACGATCGGCCATGTGAATGGGCGACACCACTGACCCCCTCGTTCCTGATAGCCTTGTTATTTTACCCATATAACATCTACAAAAGTCTCGAAATACTTTTTGTCTGCCTATTCTAGCCACAAAAAAAAAAAAAAAAAAAAATCTTGCATTTTGGCCATGGCATGTTATCATCCACCTTCGAAAAAAAAAAATGTATCGATCGACTCACCGTTGAAAAGAACGTGAGGGTGAAGGATTTGTCGATCCTCGAGTAATCCAAGTCCACTCAAGGCCACAGTCTTAAGAAAGGGTTGAACAACATGTTCGAAATAAATTTTACTATTGTCCTCTCTTTAGGCCCAGAACTCACCTTCTCAGTTATCAGTCTGTTAATGGTCAGATGGTCGCTGAATATTCTTGATCATGACTATTGGTCGAATCAATCGTCGTGTTTGGTTGGTGCTGCAAAACTGGGGGCCCGACGGTACCTCGATCCTATCAAGTAATATAACACCACGGTCAAGATAAACCATCGAGGTCAATCAAGACCGCAAGCCGCTCCCATTATCAATTGTGATCCCCCAATCGACACACGCTTACTATTCTATTTAATAATGCCCTCATGGGACACTTTTGGCAATATTATCCCATGATAAGAGCGTCATCTGCACAATACCTGTCGATCTGCAACCGTCAGTAGCATGCAAAAATAAAGGCTAATCTATGTATTGCTTCTTAGTCTTCTTCAACAAAGTACCCGCATGACGAAATAGCACATTGTTCAGCCATTCATCATCCCACTGTGGCTGATCAAACTATGAGGAGGTATCAACAACCATCAAGAAACTCCTCAAGCATGTATACACTAATAATATCGATAGTTTTACTTTGTAGAGATGTATAGGCTGACAAAGTTACACATGATTATGTATCCCATTAATAACACATTGTATAGTGGGAAATTTATGATTATTTTACATAATTATTGTATTTTTACGATTGCTCGATCTTTTTTCTTTCGATCGCTTCTTTTTATCGATCGCACAACAATTGGCAAAATCAAAACAATCAACTTACCTTGGCCCGCTAAAAAGACTGGTGCAACACAACTGGTCCATTCAAATGATGTCGAATGATGGATTACAAGCGGCGAATACAAATAACTGAAAAAATGACCAACCACTGAGAGATCTCCATAACAATCTAAGATGCATGGCAATCCTAAAGGGTGACGAACGAACCCGGCTGCAGCTAATATCAACGGTCGCAAGCTCAACGACACAATGACGTCGACCTCAGTCTCGAGACAAAGATGCTCATAGACATTGATTTCAAGGACACGGCTATAACAAATTCAACACGAACTATTAAGAGTGCCCGAACTAGGCCACAAAGGCTATTAATCTACTATAAGTCGCGAGATATAGGCCTAGCACCCACAAGGGATCCCGTTCGTTGTAAGAAAAATTACCGCATGCCAGGTCATCAGGTCAGAAACTCTCGACACTGCACTCGATTGGGAATAAAAACTATGTATACAAGACACCCTTAAACCTTGCGCGGGGTCGTGCCTGCCCTTTTTAAAGCTTCTCGAACACCCGCAGATACGTCGATCCACAAGCTCGATCAGAAGTATAAAATCTCAATTGGGAGTGTAAACTCCAATAAAAAACGAGGTCCGTTGAAGCCCAAGTCAAATCTCTTCCGAGCAGTGTCAAACCCCGAAAAAACATTGGCGCAACCTACGCCCACGCCAAAATGCTTCCATGCAGTGTCAAGCCTCGGTAAAATCAATTCCAAGTGGTGTCAAGCCTCAACAAAACCTTGGCGCGACCTACGCCCAAGTCAAAATGCTTTCGGGCAGTGTCAAGCCTCGGCAAAACATTGGCGTGACCTACGCCCTAGTCAAATCACTTTCGGACAGTGTTAAGCACCCGGTTAAAACATTTTCGGGTGGTGACAAGCCCTAGCAAACCCTTGGCACAACCTACGCCAAAGTTAAAATGCTTTCGAGAGTGTCAAGCCCGAAAAAACCTTGACACGATCTACACCCATGACCAAATGCTTCAGAGAGGTGTCAATCCCCGACAAATAGTGGTGCGATCTAGCCCTGAGTCGATCGCTTCTAGAAAGTGTCAAGCCCCGACCAAAACTATTTTTTTATCTAAAACCTTGGCGCGTAGATCGCCATGTCGATCGCTTTCGGGTGGTGTCAAGCCCCTGTAAAAAATACTTGTATCTAAAACCTTGGTGCAATCTACACCCAAATGGATCACTCTCGGGCGGTGCATGCCTAGTCAAAATACTTTTTAGTCGTGTCGATCCACTCGACCTACTTGCTTAAACAAACACAACTGGCTTCCAAAGATCATACATGTTATTTGAAATCGCAAAGCAAGATTTCAGAAAGAAAACAAACTTCATTGAAAATAAATAAAGCACAGATGTTCAAAAGGCCACACTCCGACCAGAAAAAACAAAAATTCAAAAGTGACACAAAAACCCAATACATTATTCCAAAACACACTTTTTACTGCTGGAAACTACTGATCGTCCAAGCACTTGCCACTACCACAGGCCTCTCCTTGGCCCGTGGACGATCTTCCTTCGGACGACATAGCCTCTCCCGACGAAGCTTGACGTACCACCGCTTTGCAGGTATTGATGTATATGCTGAAAGCTTGGCTTTAGATGATATTTACACTTTATTTTTGTTGAATGAGAATCGCGTTTGATTAAACAACTCTAAGTTCTGTTGTTTTGCACTTAGATAAAATAGTTCATTTGCGGGTGAACATAATATCTTTTTATCAGTTACTTGCTAAATAAGAATGATGGGTTCACAACCTAAATGGAATGAACAAACCATCAGAACGATTGCAATGTCTACCATACAGTTGATCTTGACTGATTAGTTGCTTTAGTACATTTATGTCTAAAAAGAGTAATAAATGGGATATATTGATTCATTGCACTTTATTATCTTCCTTCAATCCGAATATTTCAATATAATTTTACATTAAAAAATCAATTAATATATATTTATTTATAAAATTTATTATTTATTCACTCACATATTTATAATCATAAATTTGTATTTTACTATCACGTTACATTTAATTATAATTATTTATAAAAAAATTAAAATACATGTAATTAGACCGAATAAACTTCCAATTCCACATTTTTTGTCCATCAAAAAAAGTTGTAATATAGGGTAAAAGTAAATAAAATGGCCGCGAAAACTAAACATAATCTGCAGAGTGGAGCCTTATCAATTTATCATGCAAATGGCAACAATTGACAGGCAGAAGAATAGCCACACAAGCACAACCCAATACATACCACAACACTTTTTTTTTTTATTTGAAGAGTCCATCCCATCTCCTCATCCACTTATCACTCCTCTCTCAATTCCTTCTTCGTTCCCCTCTCTCAGCTCATTTGTCGAACATCATACAGCAATCTCGGCAAACTCTGCAGGTATATATTGATCATCTGATGCCCATGTATTGTTTTCAAGATATAGTATTTTTACTGAGATGGGTTTTTCAAGTAGTCATGTTATGGTGAGTTGTTAGATTTTCCAAGTCTCCAAGCTGGGATTTTTTTTTTTTTTTGTTTTTAAAAAAGAAAGCGTTTATGAAGAAATAAAGAAGAGAGATTGTATAAAGGTTGGTCTTTTTTGCTGTTCTGTAGATAATTCGAAACATTTAGTGGGTTTTGCATTTGATATACAGACAGCGATTGGAGGGGTTAGTCTTGGAATGGTGAAGGATATTTAAGTGTTTTGAGGAATGGCTTCTTTAGCTTCCCTGGCTAATTTGGGAAGCGTTAATACGAATTCCCTCAGTAATTTTGACGGGTCTGTTTGTTTAGTCCGGAGCATATCTTTCCGTAGAAATGGGACTAGTTTTAGAAGCCAGAGGTGGAGGTATGTCGGCATGTGTAGATGTTCTGTGACAACTGATTTCATTCCGGAACAAGGGACTTCGGTGTCTCTTGATTCCACTAACAATGGTGGCAGTGAAAACACTGGTCCGGACTCGTTTCTTAAGGCGGCTCCTAAGCCTGTCTTGAGGTCGGCCCCCCAGCTCGACCCTGTTCTCAGTCCTCCTCTGGATGAATCCAGGCGTAACAGGGAATCGAGCCGTGATAAAACGAATGGTATGGATGAAAACAGAAGTAAGGTGATAGAGTCTCTGGGAGAGGTATTGGAGAAGGCCGAGAAGTTAGAGACGAACAAGAATTCAAAATTTTCAGTACAAAAATCTTTGAATGGTGATAATGGTAAACCACCTAGTCCTGCAATTAACTTGAATAACATGCCTAAGACGAGGAGTGTCTGGCGTAAGGGTAATCCTGTAACGACTGCGCCGAACATTGTGAAGGAACCTTTTAGGCCTGCAATGACCGGGCAGAAAATTGTAAAGGAACCTTTTAAGCCTGTAACGAGCGTGCAGAAAACTGTGAAGGAGCAGGAAACAGAAGTAGATGGGGGAAGGTTGGTTGGCTCTCAGGCTGTTGTTAATCCACTGAAACCCCCACAGCCACCTCAGAAAATCCAACCAAAATTGCAAATCAGACCTTCAGTGGCTCCTTCTCCTCCAACTTCTGTTAGAAAACCCGTCATCTTGAAGGATGTAAATGCGGCTGCTAAGCCGAATGTTGCTGATAGAGCTGATCCAGTCACGGAGCCTGCAGAAAGGAAGCCGATTTTAATCGACAAGTTTGCATCCAAGAAGCCGGTAGTTGACCCTTTGATTGCTCAAGCTGTTTCTGCTCCTCCTAAGCTGAGCAGAAGTCCTGCACTTGGGAAGTTCAAGAACGAGTTCCGAAAAAAGAGTGGGCCATCAGGGGGACCTCGTAGGCGTATGGTTAAAGGTAATGATGATAATCCTGATGATGATTCATCTGAACATGATGCTTCAATACCTGGGATGGCCAGAAAAGGAAGAAAATGGTCTAAAGCGAGCCGGAAGGCAGCCAGGCTTCAGGCAGCCCGGGATGCGGCCCCTGTTAAAGTGGAAATTATGGAAGTTGATGAGGATGGGATGTTCACCGAGGAGTTGGCGTTCAACTTGGCCACCAGTGAAGGTGAAATTCTGGGATATTTGTACTCTAAAGGAATCAGGCCTGTTGGGGTCCAGAAGCTGAGCAATGAAATGGTGAAGATAGTGTGCAGAGAGTATGGGGTGGAAGTCATTGATGCTGCCCCTGTGAGGGTGGAAGAAATGGCCAAAAAGAAGGAAATTTTCGACGAGGATGACCTGGATAAATTACAAGATAGGTCTCCTGTGTTAACAATAATGGGCCATGTTGATCATGGAAAGGTAATAAAATAAGTCATTAAATCAGTTCTTTTATTTTGTAATAATGGATTACTGTGTCCATATTAGCTCCAGCTGACTAAATTACGCTCTTGTGCAGACGACGCTTTTGGATTACATACGGAAAAGCAAGGTATATACGCAGCTTCAAGTTTTTGGATCACACTGATGTGAATAAATTTGATTACATGACAAGCTACACCATATTACTTAAAGTATTATGTCATTTTGTTAAATTTAGTTGCTCCAGAACTGAATTTCAGCTTCTATGATTATTAGGTGGCAGCATCAGAGGCTGGTGGCATTACACAAGGAATTGGGGCTTATAAGGTTCAAATACCTGTGGATGGAAAGCCTCAAACATGTGTCTTTCTTGATACTCCAGGACATGAGGTATTTTTCTCTCCCCCTCCCGGTCGTGTATGCTATTACACCTGCCCTGATATACAGCACATTGACTATAACGTCATAAGATTTATGTGTTGAAGCTATTTTCTTTGTACTCAGCATTCTAAGTTATTTTGAAAATATTTGTAGGCATTTGGAGCCATGAGAGCTCGAGGAGCGAGAGTAACAGACATAGCTGTGATTGTAGTTGCAGCTGATGACGGAATTAGACCCCAAACAAGTGAAGCTATTGCTCATGCCAAAGCTGCCGGAGTTCCAATTATTGTGGCTATAAATAAGGCAATTTGATAGTGATGCACGCCTTTTATTGCATTTAGAATGCTAACATGCTCTTCCAAATACTTTTTATGTGTTATAACAATATCGCTGGTACAACTTTGCATTAAAAACTGGATCTTTTGGATGTTCATAGTTAAAAAATAGCATGATACAATTAGCAAGGTTAAAAATAGCAAGACTGCATTATTAAAGTTCAGAGTTAGTTAAGTCCGTTTAATTATAAGGAATTATATGCATTAGTATTGCATTGCTAAATTTCTTGGTTGTTATTGAGGGTGTTTAGATTTTTTATTCATATCTACATCATTGTAGATAGACAAGGACGGAGCTAATCCCGATAAAGTCTTACAAGATCTATCTTCAGTTGGTTTGATGCCTGAAGACTGGGGTGGTGACATCCCAATGGTTAAGGTAACAAAACTGTGGTGTAGAGTTCTATGCTCATCCTTCCCCAAGAAGTAAAAAAAATAATATAAAAAATAGATTTTTTTTTTTTTTTTTTTTAACCACTGTTTCTATTGGGTTTCATCTCTAGCCTACCCCAACTTGTTTGGGACTAAAAGGCTTTGTTGTTGTTGTTGTTGTTGCAAGATGCTAAAGTGATTATGCAACAATTTATAACAGATAAGTGCTCTTAAGGGGGAGAACGTTGATGAGTTGCTGGAAACCATCATGCTCGTAGCTGAGGTAGTTACTGCTTTTTTTTTCCTTTTTTTTTTGTCAAAATAGTTCTATGTCCTAGCATATCGAGATCTACCGCAAAATCTAGCATGTTATATTATGCTCATGCATGCATCTATTTTCCCGCCGTAATGAGGGCATATAATATTAGACACACACACACACACACGGTCTGATTCAACTCACGTGGAACACAGTTCTCCAGTGTTGCCTAGTTTTTCGGATTTCCCTTTAATGGTTGGGACTTGGGACTCTATGAATTGGGTTTCTAAAAGATGAACTACACACACACACACACATTACGTATGCAACTGTTATACATCTTTTGATTTTCCTTGTTTACAAACAAAAATGTTCAGATTTGAATTAGAGTAGATTTTCTTCTGAATTTTGGTTAATTTTCCAATTCAAGTTACAAGAACTGAAGGCTAATCCAGATAGGAATGCTAAAGGAACAGTTATTGAAGCTGGACTCGATAAATCCAAGGGACCTTTAGCTACTTTCATTGTGCAAAATGGAACACTCAAAAGAGGAGACATAGTTGTTTGTGGTGAAGCTTTTGGAAAGGTTTGTATGTGAAACTGAACATCTTTCGAGAATATTCTATTAGGGTTTTCTTGACTTTTCAAGATATCCTCATTTGTGGTATCAGGTACGAGCATTATTTGATGATCAAGGGAAGCAGGTTCATGAAGCAGGACCCTCTATCCCTGTGCAGGTACTTTGCTATTTATGTGTGTATTCTAAAATTGTGAACTTTTTTCATTGTAAGTTATGATATTATGGGGCATTATAATTGAACTGTATGCACATTGTGCATGTTAATCAACATATTTTTGGTGCTTCCATTTGAAATGCCTCTTTGGAACTTTACTTCTGATCTCCGACAAGTATTTATACTATGTGCTGCACTGAGTTCACCGAGTAAGCTTTGCATTTGTGGCTGCTCTAATTCCAAAGGGTGAAGCTGATATGTTTGAGATAATTTAGTTGCGGGGACCATAAAGAATCAGAATTTACTATATTGGGCCTATGTTTACTCTATACCTAATATCATCATTGGTTAATTTCAACTTGAAAACTGTAGTAACTTCACTATGGATGCCTTGCTTCCTCGTATCGCATATATAAAATGATTTATTTATTTATTAGTTTTATTTTTGTAACTAGTTTCTTTTCAGTTTCTTTTTCTGTTAATTGATTAGCTTCTGAAGAAGTTGTTTGGTTCTTTTGAAAATAAAGCCACGTATTGCAACTTCAACCCCTCGGTTGTATTTAATCAATAGGCTGAAACTTTAAGCAAAAGCTTGCGGACAGTGAGTACTTGGTAGATAATTTGATGTAATCGCATGTCATGCGAGCAAAAGGTGTTGCTCATTTTAGGACATTCATGCCATTTGAAGATGTATTATTCGCTTGAAAATTTTTAAATTATTCATTGTATTTTTACTTCTAGCTTGACGGACTCCGAGATTTTGTCACCACCTCACTCTCTACATGAACAGATAATCTGTCCTGATTTTCTTTTCAAAGTTTGAACCTTGGAAACTATTTTCTATTTCTTGATAATTATAATCTGTGTGCTTGGCAGGTCATTGGATTAAATAATGTTCCTTTAGCTGGTGATGAATTCGAGATTGTTGATTCTCTTGATATAGCTCGAGAAAAAGCCGAGTCACGTGCAGAGTATTTGCGGAATGAGCGTATTACAGCAAAAGCAGGGGATGGAATGGTCACACTTTCTGCTTTAGCATCTGCGATGTCGGCTGGAAAGAATTCTGGTTTAGATCTTCACCAGCTTAATATGATATTGAAGGTTGATGTTCAGGTATGAGGTGCATATTGGAAATGAAAGGGCTTAGGATAGCGTGACTTATTTTGTTAATCAATATTGTTAACTGAATTTTACTTGAGTGAGAACAGAGGCATTTGAAAGCTAAAATACAATACGTTTTCAATGTTACCTGCACAAGTTTAAAATTGTTAACTTTAATACCAATAGATTCAATAATTTCTCAAGACATCAGCTTGATTTACAATTAAGTTGAATATTTGATTCATGGCTAGGGATCGATTGAGGCTGTCAGACAAGCTCTTCAGGTACTTCCACAAGATAACATCACACTGAAGTTTCTACTGCAAGCAACTGGGGACGTGAGCATCAGTGATGTTGACCTTGCAGTGGCAAGCAAAGCCATAATCTTTGGTTTTAATGTAAGAACAGCAGGTTCAGTCAAGAGCTATGCAGATAACAAAGGTGTTGAAATCAGGTTGTATAAAGTTATCTATGAGCTTATTGATGATGTCCGAAATGCAATGGAGGGCCTCTTGGATTCGGTTGAGGTAAAGCACGCCTGCTTTTCCTTTTGAATTAATTGAAAATTTACCTGTTCCTTGATAATAAATTGATAATTAATCCACTGTTGAAACTTGACAAATGCTCGGTACAGTATTTATTGGAAAACAAGGCACTTTTGATGTCTTATCTAGGTTTTGTTTCCATAATCAGGAAGTTTTACGATTTAAGGCTAAAGAAGAGACTTGATATTGTACTGTAGCATGATTAAAAATTTGAAACTTTTCTTCGTGGCACATACCATTTTATATTTTCTTTAAATATTTTTTTTCTTAATCCATTCGTGTTCAAATCGTAATGACGTAGTTCTCATGTTTGTGTTGTGGCTTTTACTCTGTATTTTATTTTTGTAAGGCTTGCATTTTGTTATGCAGGAACAAATTCCAATTGGTGCAGCAGAAGTTAGGGCCGTATTTAGTAGCGGTAGTGGCCGTGTTGCCGGGTGCATGGTGACAGAAGGCAAAATAGTGAAAGACTGTGGAATTCGTGTGCTAAGAAAGCGCAAAGAAGTTCACGTTGGTGTGCTTAGTTCGTTAAGACGAGTGAAGGAAATAGTGAAAGAGGTAATTTTGAAAGTTCCTTTCTTAGTAGCCTACTTATGTACTCTCAATACGTTAATAGAGAAAATAGACTATTGCAAGCCAAGGAGTATTTGTTTGTTTTTCTTTTTCGTTTTGTTTCTTTCTGTCATTTATCTTTCTGTCATAAACGATACGTGACCAAGTTTGGTACCTCAAAAAACATTTGTCCTAATATAATATGCTGACTCAGCCTATTTTCTTCGTTAGGATCATCCCTTCACCATTATTTTACGAAACTGCAGGTCAATGCTGGTCTAGAGTGTGGAATAGGATTAGAGGAATTCGATGATTGGGAGGAAGGGGATAGTATTGTGGCCTTTAACACTGTGCAAAAGAGAAGAACACTCGAAGAGGCCTCAGCTTCAATGTCGGCTGCACTCGAGAAAGTTAGGATGCGACTTTGAGAAAGAAAAAAAGACAGTTCGTTCGACGTATTTTCATGGGCCGCCTTTTTACACATTGATGCTCATTTTCTATCAACTATACGCGCCGTTTTTACACATTGATTCAACCAAACTCACGATTCGACTTGTGGCATATGGTGCAGATGAGTTTTTGGCAGTAAAAAGTAAAAACTGCAGATTAAGCGCCCTTTATTGTATGCTATTTCGTTGTAAATAGTCATATATATGTATATCCAGATTAAGCTCCATTTTGTGAAGAGGAACAAGTTGCGCGTTCTTAAGAAATTCAATGATTGTAACGGGGAAACTAAAGGTGTAAGATTGTTTTAACATATACGTACAATCTTGCAATTTTTGCGGGATCAATTGTATTCGACCTTAATGTGGTGATATGCCTCGGTAAAAAGATTACTCTGATATTGTTGTATGTAACTATTTTTCTTGATGGAGTTCTATTTGTGATGTTCGGTTTTTTCTTATTTACGTGCTCCTGAAGTTGTCTGATGTAAGTTTGTATTTGCTGGCTTCGTTCTAAACCAATCACTCCGTATACCTGTTATAGACTGTTTAACTCATACAAAGCCTACAAGCATAGCACAGTGTAGACCGTAAGTAACTTGATAGGTTCTCGTATTGCTCGTCTGTTTAACTAAATGTTCTACAACTCTTCATAAGTGGTCTAAATGTCAAAAGGTACTGTTTCTATTAAGTGTGAATAATGAAACAAATTATTCTTCTTTCGAGTTTCTTTTACGGATTAGTTCTGCACAAGTTTACGTAGGCATGTCGTTTCGATTTCATCCAACGTAGGATCACAGTATTTTCATTAAAGAAAGTGAAAATACATAGTAAAGATTTGGAATCTTGAGACGAAATTTTAGGCATATATTTATGTAACTTGATGAAAATTATAAATCAGTTTACAGACTAAACGATTCTGATATTCTTCCAGATAAAAATTCTTCTCTGCTAAAAAGCATGAAAACTGAAATGCATCTGTCTGCTTTGGTTGGTTTCGATTCGAATACTGCAAGGTTTGTGAGCTTAGAGTTTTTCATGATCTCATGCAGAAAGCTCAACACAAAATTGCGTTACAAAACTCAATCAACCCTGATAAAAAAGGTGGTGGTAAAGACTAAAGACTCAAGAAAACTGATCTCATCATCACTACCCATAAAACGCAGGCTCTGACTGTAAAGATCGTCACTCACTGAAAACAAAGGAAAAGGGAATGGATAGGAAAAGGGAAAACCCGTGGCTTTCGACTTTATTATTTGCATGGACGAATGCTTTTCATGCAGAACACTAGAAAGGGATTATTAATATCCCATATCACTCGAAAGGCGAGACTTGGCCTCGATCATATCCCTCCCCATCGATCATTTTTCTTGATGATGGAGAAAAGGCTGCTGAATAAGCCTTTTCTTCATCAATGGTGTCGAGGGTTTTGATCGGTGGACGCTTGTTCACAGAGATAAACCTCGGAGGAGCTACTTCTGTTGAGAACCGCAGTTTCGAAAATTTAGCCATTTGTGCTTGAAATAATTGCTAAGCTCTTTCTTAATCAGATATGTTATGGGATACAATAGAAGAAAGAAACCTTTACTCTGTGTGTTTGTGGTGAGAAGAATACAATTTTGGTAGGTATATATATAGAGAGAGAGGCTGAAGAATAAAGATGTCTCGATCAAAGCAAACGAGTCCATATGCCGCTGCCTTTTGAATAATTTAAAAGCGTACGAAAGCAGTGTCCTCTTTCTTCGTATTTAATGCAGAAAAGTTGTTTTGTGGATGCTAATGGAGAGAGAAGGGGACAAGAAGCATCATCAACAGCTGTGTATGGTTCATATTTTTCTTGAAATTGGGACCACAAAATCTCGACTAAGATATTCTTCGACTTGAGCTTTTGCAGCCCTTGGCTGAATTTTACATCTACTATTCCAATGCAACAGTTACTCGTTTACTTTTTCTCCGTTTAATCTATCAAATAAACCGAGAACCAAATCTCGGACAAGGCCGTACTTATTCTGCAAGAAATGGAGCTGTGAAATGCCAAAAAAAAAAAAAAAAAAAAAAAAAAAAAAAGGTAAAAAAAAAAAAAAAAAAAAAAAAAAAAAAAAACCTATCCGGAGTTTGAGCTTGACCGTGAAAGTTGTTTTGGTAATTAAACTGAAGAAAATATTTTTGTGATTATGAAATATGAACACGAAAGTTTGAGCTTCAGAAATCATACAGCCCATAATTTATTTTTTTTTTTTTTTTCTCTTTTTTGTGATTTTGAAAGATAACTGAGTTTTTCAGTAATTAAACTGAAGCCCAAGAAAATATTTTTTTTGATTATGAAATATGACCACGAAAGTTTGAGCTTCAGAAATCATCTTGCCCATTTTGTAATTTTGAAAGATAACCGAGTTTTTCAGTAATCAAACTGAAGCACAAGAATAAATCTTGGTAAGCAGTTACATACCGGAAACTTCCTACTGCTTCCCATGCTCTTCGCAGTAAACTAATATCCGGCATTAGAGGTTCTAAAGCGAACTTTTGCATACTCTGCTCGATTGAAGGGCCGATTTCATTTACATGTTTGACAGATTCGGACAATCGATTAAGCAAGTTCACCAAGGCAATCACTTCATTTCTTTGCAGTTCCAGCTGAAAGGAGGAATAAAAATGAAATGAGATTTAATGGATATAGAAGAATATAGTCTTCAGTAACGTCAACCGAGGACTTGAGCAAGACTTACAGGTTCATTTGGATGGCTTTTACCGTCGACTGAGAAGAGAATCTTCAGTGCAGTTCCAAGACCAAGCATCTGAAGTTTTCCCCAAAGCCGGCATTTTTCACATCCAACACAATCCATTAGAGCACTGCAAATTTGGAGTTAAATTTTATAAAATCGAGTATGTGTGCAACAAAGTCACATATTTCATGGTTATAATACTACAAATGTACAAAAAGAAGAAANNNAAAAAAAAAAAAAAAAAAAAAAAAAAAAAGGTGTAGTAAATGAATTGAACATTTCTATTCAGTTTCTAAAACTATCTTTCATCATATGAGCAACACGTTTTCTCGAGGAAATTGGGTAACAGCAAAAGTTTTTTTTTTTTTT